>PVIJ01006607.1:6567-90552 GCA_004024925.1 Scalopus aquaticus
TCCCTCTACCTTCCCCCTCCCCAAAAACCCTATAAAAGCTTGAGCCCCTTTGTTAATAAACGAGACCTTGACGCATCTCAGACTGACTCTGTCTTTCTTTATGGCGCTTGGTCTTCTGCCCCTTTCACCCCCATTGGTTCTTTCAGGAGGTGCCTCCTCGAGACTCCACTAAATAACCTGACCTGCTGGACGGGTCAGGCTCGGGCATTTGAGTTGGCACCATGCTAATTTTTGAAGGGTACTAGACTCTGTTTGCAGAGCCTCTAACTCACATACCCATCTCTCATTGCGCTGGGAAGATGGCGGAGGAAAAGCATAATTGCTTCAAAGAGGGCTCTCCTTGGCCCTGGGATCCTGCTGTGTGTGTGATGAGGTGGCCCCATGGCTATTCCCTGCCCTGACACCTCCCCAGAAGCAGTGCTGGAGTTCTGAAGCCAGCTCTGGGGCCTCTTCCACTCCTGGCCTGAGACTACACTTGTGACGGCTACTTAAGACAGAGCTGCGAGCCACTGGCCCCCGCCAGCAGCTCTCCCTTCCAGAGCAGTTAATCTGCTATTTAAGATGCAGATCTTGATTTCTTTTCACAGCCTGTTCAGCCACATTTTGCGGATTTGATTAGGAGATAGCACCCTGTGTGCAAGAACTGGGCTGGGTCACGCCATTTAATAAAGCTATCATGACTGATGTGAACACTACACACAAAAGGGAACAGAAGTCACACAGCTGTACTCTCTGTGGCATGAAATCATACAGCTTCCACTTGGGGAGGGACCTTTTTGATGTCATGGGGTGAGGGATTAAGTCATAATTATGTAGATCTAAATTACCTTCCAGCAAGCCCACTGGCAGTTCTTCATTAACATCGCAGCAGGCTTTAATTCCAGCATAAGACTGATCACCCTTCTGCTCCTGACATCCAGCCCACAGAATATGTTTGGAATTAAGCAGGGACTTTGTTGAAAAGAAAATCAGGTATTGCTTCTCTACTTTTGTTGCGGACTTGATTGGGATTAATGAGTGTGTGTGCTCCTTTCTCGAAGGTGCTGGGTTGTGTGTTAGCCAGTTTCATTCTAAACATTGAACTTCACTGTCCAAAGCTCCCTGAACAGGAAGGAATCTGAGGACCCAGTGCCTAGGAGGGGCCTTAGCTATCACTGATCATCTGAATTTTCCTCAGAAGGTATTACAACTCCAGTTCAGAATTCTTCCAGAAGCCTGTATGACTACGGCGGTCACTGCTATCATTGTGAACATTTTCTGGGCCTAATGGGCTCTCTCACACTCAGAACCAGGGCTCTGACATCTTAGTGTCTTTCCAAGTAGGTTGCAATAATCAGGAGAGACTAAGGGACAAAAGGGACCTGCCAGGAATGTGGATGTTTCTATCCCCTGCCAGGTAGTGGCGGTGGCTCCTTGAGCAACGAGCTAGAGGCCTTAGAAATGGGTGGTTGACTGTTCTGAGTCAATGTGGGAAGATAAAATGCCTAGTTTGAGGAGACTGTTATGCGGTCCATGTAAGCAGTAGATGGTAAGATCTGCTTTCCTCCATGAAGGAGGGAGCTAGGCGTTCTCACCTTCACCTTCTGGGATTGGCCACTAGACATTTTCTATCTGTAACAGGGAACAGTCTTCAGTTTACCTTAAATCAAGTGATGTTTGGCCCCTGGTGAAGGTATAGAGGAGATGACAGAGTTGGGAGAGACAGTTTAGGCGAGTAGATCTCCAATCAGAATTAGATAGTGGGCTTTAAAAAAAGAATATATTTCCAGGTCCCACCTGAGGCTAAATCAATATCTCCAGTGGCTGGCAGTAGGATTTTATTCCTTAAGTTTTCTGAGGTTTAATTTTAACAGGAGTAACTCTCTTAACTCTTTTCTGTGGTTTATGATCTCTTTCATTTCGATTTCTGCTTGTTTATGGATATGCATCACAATTCCAGACTACTTCAAACTCTTTCTGGGAAACAGATAGTAATGGTAGTGGCGGGTGTCAACTTATAAGTAAATTTGAGAGTGAAGGAAAATTGTCTGCCCACTAGAGAGGGAAATCACATTCAGCATGGTTATTCATCTCTGGATGAAAACTTGAAATGACATTTAAATCTTTAAAATGTGACCTATTCCACCATGAACTGCACTCACTATGAAAAGTTCTTCCTGATACGGAAACGAAATTAGCTTCCTGGTAACATTTTTCTATTGATCTTAACTCCTTCCTTGGAATATTTTAGGGGACATTTCCTCTCAGCTTGTGTTATTTTCTTTTGTCACATAACAAATCACCCCCAGTTATTAAAGAACAGCATTTGTGTGAGATGCACAGCTTGCGAGGGTCAGGCAGCTAAAAAGCCAAAGATCTTAGGCCTCCCTGGTGGCGCATCAGGTTAAGTCTCAGCACTATGAAGTTATCCAGAGCCACTGCAGCATGAGTTCGATCCCCAGCCAGGGAGCTTCCCACATGGCGCAGCAGTCTCCTGCCTCGCCCGCTG
Source organism: Scalopus aquaticus (assembly GCA_004024925.1). Taxonomy (NCBI): domain Eukaryota; kingdom Metazoa; phylum Chordata; class Mammalia; order Eulipotyphla; family Talpidae; genus Scalopus; species Scalopus aquaticus. The sequence continues at coordinate 9,056 of PVIJ01006607.1, forward strand.
CTCCCCTCAGCAGTGTATTTCAATCAGCCTGCCTGTCCTGCTCCCCACTCTGTCTCTGGTGAAGCCTCTCACTCCCCACACCTCTGGCCTACACCCAGCCTGTATGCATAAATAAATAAATAAATCTTTTTTTTTTAAAAAAGCTAATGACCTGGATGTTCTAGCTCAAGGTCTCTCATGAGCTACTGCTAGAATGTCACTTAGTGCAGCTACTGTCTTTGGAGGCTTGACTGGAGCTGGAGGGTTTGCTGCTAAGAGGACCCACTCACGTGGTGCTGGCAGGACATCTCTGTTACTTGTTCTTTCCATACAGCTGCTTGAGTATCCTCATGACATGGCGGCTGGGTCTCCAGAGCAAGCGATCCAGGAGAGCAAGAGCAAGAATCTCAATGTCTTTAGGACCAATATGATCTCACAATCTCACTTCTGCCATATTCTACTTAGTAGAATTAGTTGCTATCTGCAACCCAACTCAAGGAGGAGGGAATTAAGTTCCACTTCTTTCTTTAAAAAATAACTTCTGTCTGTTTATTGATAGTCTCTATTTGGTGAGACATTATTCCCATGTTTCCTTTTGGTGAGACACTATTCTCATGCTTCCTTTTAATTCTTTAGACATGGTTTCCTTTATTTCTCTGAACATACTTATAATAGCTGATTGAAAGACTAAGTATTGTAAGTCCAACATTTGGGCTTCCTCAGGCACAATTTCTATTGATGGCTTCTTTTCCTACGTGTATGGGCCACACTTGCTTATTTCTGTGTGGTCTCAAATTTTTTGTTGTTGAACAAAGACATTTTTTCTTACAACAATTTTTGAGATATGTCCCATACCACAATATTCACACCTTGGAAGTGTACAATTCAATGGATTTCAGTATATTCACCTGGTTATGCAACCATGGCCACTATTTAATTTCAGAACATTTACATTACCCTAAAATGAAACTCCATACCTACAAGTTAAAAACTGGACATTTATAGTTAGATAATGTGGCAAATCTTGAAATCAGATACCTCCTCCACTAGGGTTTGTTGTAGTTATTTTGTTATTGTTTGTTTAGTAACTTTCCTGGACATATTCTGTAAAATACATATTCCCTATCATAAGGGACCATTGGCATCTCTGTCAATTAACTTAATGGTCAGCTAATAGTTGAACAGAGATTTCCATAAATGCCTTGAACCAATTAAGCATCCAGTCTTTCTCAAGGGTCAGTGTGTGTGTGTATGTGTATGAGAGAGGGGGGCAGTGTACACATGAACACTGGGGCACAATTTCAATACTTCTGCACTTAATTTCTTGCTTGCATCAGTCCTTAAGGTTAGCCATTGAACCGACAGTCCTGGACAAGTGTGTCGCTTTCCAGATACCCAATGATAAACTGGAGTTTTTCAAAGGCCCACAGGAACATCCCACTCCCAAAATTTTCCTGGCCAGCCTCTGTCAGCTGATATGCAGCCTTGGGCAGCCATGGTATTAAGAAATAGATATTTACTGTTTTTTTGAAAAAAAAAAAAAAAAAAAAAAAGCCCTAGGATTTAGGTCCCTCCCTACAGTGAACTCTGAATCAGGTCAAATGATAACAGTGTCCTATGAACGGGACAGAGCTACAAGGCAGGTAAAATAACGACAATTCTATGGATATGCTGCTTTTTGAGGTGCTCCTGTTCCCTCCAACAGCTAGAAGGCTACTCATCCTCACAGGTACCATGATATCGAATTTGCTGGTTGTCAAGGGCAATGAAGAGTCAGAGGGAGAGGTACAAGAACAGAGCAAGTTCAAATGCTACAAAATGTGCTATTTTTACCAAGATTCAGGAGTTTTTCTTGAATTGTTGGGCTGTGGCAAGGCTCCTTGGGTTGTTGCCAGACTTTGGTTAATTCCCAGAGTTAATCAAAATTGATTTTGATGATTTTTGCAAGTATTGTTGCTTTTATGATTCTCTGACCATCTTATTCTACTTCTTGAAGGAAAGACTACCAAAGAATTTGTGGGCATATCATAAAACCACCACACATTCAGCACCCATACTTAGAACCGAAATCCAAGTTCTCACCTTCTAACCTGGCCCAGAACTGCCATTAGCATTTCTGAAACTTAGCATGGAATTAAAGAGATGAGGAGATATGTCCTGGTGAATACTTTCTTTACATAAAGTATTCTGCAAAGCTGAACCAGATGCTTTCCCAGGGAGCTTGCCTTTTCTCTAACCAATTGGAAAGCCCATGCCTTCTGTAACTACCTGCTGTTCTTGCAGGTAGGGAGGTGTCCACATTCAGGACGCCTGCTGTGGTCCCTGCTCACAGCAAGATAACCCAAGGGCAGCCTCAGTGTCGACCTATGATAAGATCTGCCGGCCTCTTAGGGTCTTCTCTCTGCTCAGCTTTCCCACCAAGGTCCCCCAGTGTTCCTGGAAGGCCTTCTCCTTGCCTGGATGGTGCCCTGCCAACTGGCAGCCGTAGACTCACTTTTGCCCAGACCCTGGACACTTTTTATATGATTCATGGCCCTGATAAGAGACTTTATGCAGAGTATAACACTGACAAGCGGCAAGTTTTCCTGCTTTTGGAATAAGGTAGGATATATGGCGTCCACCGGAGAACTTGGCCATTGTAACTTCAGTCTATATATTTGTTTTAGAAGGAGCTGCCTTCAGAGAGGCCAGTTTCGTCTAGTGTTCCATGTGATAATGAATCAGTAGAAACCCCACATCCTTGAGCCGTGTTCCCAGAAATGAGTGACTGGCACTAGGCCAGTTGTATCTCTTTCACATGAAGGGCCTTCCCAGAGAGCCAGGTGAGCAGCTCGTGGGAACCAGTCTGCGAGGCTGTGGATAATACGTAGGCATTAGAGTGATATTACTGGGGCTCTTTTTTGTTTGCTCTCCTAAGTCTTGTTTTCTATGGAGAAAGAAAGTGAGATTTTCACTTTGTAGTACACTGACGGAGAGGAATTGGCTCACACTGTAGAGGGGGAGGAGGAGAATAATTGGAATGTACAGGCCAGATCTTGCCCTCATGGCCATCCTTCACTAGGAAATGTGGTAGAATGAAGATGGCTGCAAATTCTTTGATCTTTCTCCTATTGAGAAAATCTGTAAGTGGCCTATCACTTTTTGAACTTTAGAGTTGGTCAAAGGGAGGCGAACTAGTTTTAGCGCTGTCTTTAAAAGAACTGGCAGCTTCTGCATTGATCTCTTGGTGCTTGGAGCGTCATGTAAGAAGTCGAACTATCCTGTTGGGGAGGCCATGTGGAGAGGCTCCGAGATGACATGGGGAGGCAAAGGGACAGAGCTAAGTCCAGCCTCAGAGCCATTCCTGCCGAAGTCTCAGCACGCGAGTAAAACCATCCTGATGCTCCAGACTGGCCTAGCTGCCAAATCAATACCACCGAGGGGCCCTGGGTGATGCCCCATGGGGCAGAATAGCTAAAGTGATCCCTGCCCAAATTGCCAATCAACAGAATCTTGAGATACACTCATTATTGTCAGATCCTAGCTCTGGGGTTCGTTCGCTACACAGAGACAATTGGAACAGGGAGCCAATGTCTTTGAGTGAGAGTGTACCTTAGGTATGAACATAGAGATCAGAGTTAGACCCTGATTTTTCTGATGTTACATCTGGATGTGACCCTCTTAGGGCCTTTCAGGTGCCAGAACACAGGCCTGTCTTGAGTGTCACCGGCTGGAGTTCCTAGTTATGTGGTGCCCTGGAGGAAGGCCTTCCCTCGTGCTGGTGGCAGAGAGCAGATTTTTGTGCTTATGACCAGAAAATAAATATCTACAAGGTTAGTCGCTGAGTCATGGATATGGAGATTTCTAAGATTTTTGATGCATCCTGCAAAATTATATTCCACAGAGATCCTACCAATTTCTTATTCCTTCCACAGTCAATGAGGGGGCCTACTCCCTGACTCTCCTGTAACTGGGGCTATGATCAACTATGGTTGTGACTGTCACGAACAAGGTCATTCATTTGCATGACCTCAATTGGCACATCTTTGTATCCATCGTGCCTAACATAGGTTCTGGAATAAGGGGAAGCACAAGGAGGTTTTTTGAATGAATAAAGATTCCACAGGTGAAAAATCTACTCTTCTAGCTCAAAGTCCTATCCTATCTTTCTATATTTTTCCATAAATGCCTTACAGGTGGCTAAAACTTATCATCCACTCACTCCTTTACCTTCAAACCTTCTTTCCCCCCTCTTTCTAAGGCTCCCTATCTCATGGATTGGTGTACCACCCTCTCAGCTAAACTCACAAGAACCTAGGCACTCTGTTTGCTCCTTTACCACTTCTTACATACCTCCTACCATCTGACCAATAATCATACCCTGCCAATTCTAGTCTTTCTTTACTGTATTCATTCATTCTAAAATTATGTATTGATCACCTACGAAGTTTTAAGGATTGTTCCAGGTATTGGAGATATAGGAAACAGAAAATTAAAAAAAATCGCTGTCCTCATGTCTTTTTGTTGGGGAAGATGAGTCAACAAAATTAGGTTGGTTTTCAGGGGATGATAAGTGGCATGGAAAAAATTAGGTAGAGAAAGGTGACAGGGTGTGGGCGAGGGGCTGCTGTTTTAAAAAGGTAGTAAAAAATTAGTAGTCTGCCTTCCACCCACCTTCCAATTCATTATTTATCTTCCTCCCAAGGTAATATTTCCAAAGTCAAAACCAGATCTCACGCTCTTGCTTAGAACACTTCATAATGGTGACCCCAAATTCCTCCAAGGCAAAAAGTAAAACTCATTAATAACTCCTATATGCTCCCAAGCACTTTTTCAACTTATGTTTCCCAAGACCCCAGACCTTTAGGAACTTTTAGTTCTTTCAATAAGCAATGTGCTGAACTTCTGAAAACCTAGGTTCCTCTTTTCTCATTCCATAAAGAAAACAACAGGGTTTTATTTTTGTTGTTGACTTTATATTGACTTGAGATGCCTTTTAAGACAACCTGGTTCCCTTTAAAAGAAGTATTCATTCAGAAAAGGTAGGTTGGGGGACAGATTCTAATCAGTAAGGTAAGAGCTAATCATGCATATGAGAGATGTCTGTAGCTTAACTAAGTCAGCGGCAGCAGTTATACATTATTAATAAGCTATGGGACAGTGGCATGGCCCTGGGTATTAACAGCACAAGCTGAAAGGCCAATAAATCTTGCTGTGATAAGGCTATCAAGCTCCGCCCCCTTGAGCAGGGAGTGAGTTTGCAACAGTAAGAGGGACGTGTTTGGTGGTAGGGGACTCTGTGTACTAGTCCATGGGGTCTCTGGTCAAGCATCCTGATAGTGGGTGACTGCAGCAAAGGGCTCAGTGGGCCAGAGAAGCATCATATCACTGAGGTTGAGGCTGGCCTCATGTCCTGTGCACCTAATAGGATCTCTGTGCTCTGAGGCAGGCAGGGACCACACCCTGAGCTCCTTCATGCTCACAGGAGTTGTGGGTCTCAAATGTGTGAAGTCATGTCCATACTTAGGGAAATGACAATTAGTAGGTGTCCTCTCATGGGGGACTAGAGGAACTGACATTGAATCTGAAGGTGGGGTATTAACGAAGGGTAGGATAGCCCGAGAAGGTAGCTCCCTGGGAAATGCTAGAGGGTAAGGGACCAAAACAGGGGAGAAAAGAGCACAAGGGACTATGGGGATGGTTCGTGGGTAAATTGGTGGTGAGAAACCTATGGGGGATACATAATAATGTAAAGAATATAAATAAAATTATATATATTAAAACATATGATAGCAAAAAAAAAAAAGAAAGAAAAAAGAAATGCTGCCTTCAAAAACCAGACTGAGGGGTATATTTCTAGAACCTGCTCTCCAGACATGATCATGGCAGATTTTTGAGGTATAGCCAGAGGGTATAGTCTCAGAGGGGTCATTAGCATGAGAGAGGTGAGAAATGAGTGGTGAAATATATGTGCTTGACTGGCTAAGACTTTCTGAATGAATTTGAAAATAAGCCCAGTCTTGACAGCAATGGACCAACACTTTGGGGCCCAGATCCCCCATAGTAAGTAGAGAAAATTCTATCTCCAGAGCTGAGTAGAAGGTGAGTCTGGTCCTGCTGAGCAAATGCCACTGTGTCCACCTTACAGTGGGGTCAGAGTGCAGGGACAGAGAGTGGGGACTCACTTGAACACAGAGCATGCTGAAGGACAATTTTTGGCCTTTTTCCTAGTGCGTGTCAGCTGTGGCCTGCTCACTTGTAGTATACTACATGCTAGCAAAGTTGCAGGGAGAAGGCAACTTGCTCCTTCTTACTTTTTGTGGTTTCAAGGCTTTCAATGTCTATCAAAGGACCTGGCAAATGTGACTGCCAGATTGCTTTAGATCTGTGCTAGGGACTGAATGTTAGTGACTCCTGACCTGAAGGTGTGTGTCCTCCCAAAGTTCAAAGGTTAAAATCCCAATCCCAATGTCATGGTATAAGGAGCCAGGGACTTAGCTGATGAGTGTAGAGCCCTATTAAAGGGTTTAGTGTCCTTATAAAAGAGAACCCAGAGAGCTAACTCCTTGCACCGTCAAAGGACAAAGAAGGTGCCATTTATGAACTAGAAACTAGAACTAAACATTGAATCTCTCAGGGCCTTGATCTTAGACTGCCTAGCCTCCAGAAATAAGAGGAATAAACATCACAGAGACCACCCAGTCTATGGTATTTTCAGAAGCTGCCAGAATGGGCTAAGCCAATCAGTCCTCAATGGAGGGATGGCATGTGAGGCAAAGCACCTAGATATTCTTACCTCCCTCTGAACTCTGAGTCAGGTCTGGACAGGACACAACCATTTCAAGGCTGCTTAGGCAGGACTTGCACCCCAACCAGCCACATCAGGAAGCACAGATAGGAAAGTCCAAGAAAATAACATTTACTAAAACTTCAATCACTTTAAAATATCCTATCACCACTGAAAATACTTTAATATTTGCTATTTCCTAGATGAGTGAACTGCACTTCTCTAAGTGCCATAACATCTAGTTCCTTATTGCTTTATTTCTCTCTTAAAACTAGCTGAGCTAACAGCATATCAGATATGCAACTTCAGATCTCTTTCAAAACCTTAACATTTGCTTCCATTGGCACACCTGAAAAAAAAATATAAAGAATTCTGAGCTTGTTGAAGGAGTGGATAGAAAAACAGAAAATAATTTTTTCTCTCATCTTTTTCATGTTTTAGTGAAAAGTTCTGACTTGTCACAGGAGTGACGTGTTGGAGTGACCTTGAATTGAATGTCATTGTGATGGAAAGCTTCCAAAGAAAAAAGGGCTGGTCCAGGGATACTTACACTTAAGTGAAATTTTAGATTTTTATGTTTTAACAATAATTATAACAAATGTTATTTAAAAAAAATCTTTATGCATTATATATATATATATATATATATATATATATATATATATATATATATAAAACATTCCTACAAATAGTTAGATACACTGAACTAAGACCTATGTATACCGGCTCACTAATAATACAGGATTCAAAATACAGAAAGAAGGCAGAGAAAGCAAAAGATGTAAACAGGGGCTAACAGCTTCAATGAACAACATAGCCCTATTGCCTCTGTTTCTAGACAAATATGCTGACTAAGTGCTTAGTGACAAATCAGCACCTCTTCGCCCTTGAGCCGCTAATTTTGACTCCTGTTCCCATCACTCCACTCACATAGTTCTCTTTGATGCTAATAACTTCATCTTCAAACTCCCTGTCTCTTACTGGTCTCCCCAGGATAGACAGCCTCTATGTTATACAGATCAGTCAGGAAAGGCAAGGTTATGCTGCAGTGACAAACAACTCCCAGATTTCAAAGGACTAAAATAACAACAATTCACTTCATGCTTACATAATATGCCATGTCCACTGGAGGTCAGCTGGGATTCTACTCTGAAACTTCTGCCCTCTGGGACCAAAGTGTACTGAGCATTAGTTATTTGGAACCTTGCTGGGGGTTGTGACAGAACAGAAGTGGGGGGTTACACAAGTAATTAAGTGCTTTGGTGGGAAGTAAAACCTTCTACTCATAACTCATGGGCCACTAGCTATATGGTTTCACCCGAACACAAAGGGGCCAGGAAATATAATCCTACTATATATTCCTGGAAGGCGGAAGGCAGGAAATAATGAGAATCTGATTAAAATCTCAGGCTTTCATTTCATATCAGGCACTTACAAGCTGTCACTTGAAATGCTGCATACATGTAATTCCAGGGAATGCTTAGAACCCACATACTTTCTGACCCCAAGCATGGTTTAATACAAATTACAGAAGAACACCCAATGTGCCAAACTCTTGACTTGTTTTCAGATAGTTCTGTTTGGTAGCAATAACTTCACCTTTCTTTAAAACACCTTACTCATTCTGTTCTCCTCATTACTTCTGAGATCCACCTCATTTGGTTTTTTGCTTCATTTTCTTTGCTCACTTTTTTAAACTGCATGATTTGTCAAAATGTATCTCTTCATCTCAGATCTTCCCATCACTACCTTAGCTCCATACTTTCTTCAAGTCCATGGGCTACTTTTAGCTCTTCTGTTAGGTTGGATTTGGCTAACAATGATCTACAATCATTATTCCCTGTTCTAATTTCTCAAGCATTTAGTCTGAACCGCATAATGAGCCTGCGGTGCTTCTCTGACTTGTGGCATTCCACAGTTAATTCATGCATGTTGCCCTTTTCTTTCCGTGAGATGGTCGTCTTTGAGGGCAGGGCCCTGCCTTCTATCTGGAATAGCTGCCTCACAGTGGGATACATTTGGGCTCCCTAATGCAGGATTGGCAGTCCGGAAACCTGGGTCTTGGTTCTGTCTCAGTTATTAACTTAGTACCTCTATGCGCTTCTCTTAGACTTTGTTGCTTTACCCCTCAGCAAAAGTGAGGTGTCTGAGATAAAAGCTCTCCAAGTTCTAACTAGCTCTTATGAATCCACAGAGAGTGAGTTACTAACAGATTCCACATTATTGCCCTACCCTGAAATAGGATAAAAAGAATGTCCCTCCCTTCTGCCACCCTCTAGGCAGGTTATCTGGGGACTATTACCTTTACCGCCAGGGGCTGACTTACAAAATTCCAGTTTCAGGGCAGAAAAGGAAGCAGGAAGGGAAGGAGGGGACAGGGAGAGAAGAAGCGTGTAGTCACTTGGGAGATTCCCTTAAGAAGCTTATTGCTTTGGAAGCTCTAGGCCAAGGGAAGGGAACTGGATCTCCCAGTCGTGGAACGGGAAAGAACTAGGGAATTTGGAGCAAAGAGGGGAGAACCGTCCATCCTGGAGTGTGAGACCCTCATGGCCGAGAAAAGTCACAGCGACTGGAGATTCCACGGGGTCTCCAACCCCTGGCACAGAGCCTTCCAGCAGACAAGGTCTGAGGACCTTGAGGTTACAGGACACCTGGGAAAACTGGACACTGAGGCCTGCTGGTCCTCCTCCCCACGAAGCCTGGGGACACTGGAGAGGACCTCTACACCCCGAGCTACGGCACCTGAGGGCAGAGCAGGGCAGATGAAGTGACTGGGACGTGACACCGACTTCATGGCAGCCCCGTCCCCTCCCCCAAAAGAAACCACAAAAAATGACTGAAGTTCGGCTTTTGCTTAAGTGGGATCTCAGAGTTAATTTGCTTTAGAGAGATTAAAAAGAAAAAAGTTACTCTTTCGAATGGTTTCACTTATTACAAGAATCTAGAGAAACCAAATAAGAGATTCAGTGAGGAAAGGGGAGGATAAGGGCTCAAAATGGGACAGAAAAGAGCACAAGGAACTATGGCGACGGTTCACGGGTGAATCGGTGGTGGGTAACCCACGGGGACTACACTATAATGGAAAAGATACAAATAATAATAAATATATATTTATATTAAAAAAGTAACTTTCTCACCTCAGTTTCATAGTCATCTGTGAACATCCGACATTCCTCTGCATAGGCGTGAAGAGTGACAGCAAACTCAGATCCCAGGCGGGAGGCTGGTGCATCTGTGAGGGCCGCTCCTAAGCGTCCTGCGGCCTACAAAGTGTGATGAGACGCAAAGTCTCTAATAGCTAAAGAGGAAGCAGGTGTGAGGAGCTAGACCCGAGGCAGGGAGTGGGGGAGCGGGAACGCCAACAGTGGAGAACAACATCAGGACGGACTGCTGCCTGGGGAATTCAGGCGCCCATGCACGGCTAGAAGCTGTCCTGAGTCCCACTTGGGCCATGGACGTGTCGCTGATGTCAGCCCTTGGTCAGGGAGCCTGGGCTCTTAGGCCACAGCAATAGAGCGTGTTTTCTAGATACTGGTTCCATAGATCCTCAAAGAAACAGAAAATATTCTAGTATTTCATATGTCTCTGTAGTATTATGTGCCAGGCAATGAACCCCTCTTTTACTTTATACAGCAACACTGTTGGAGAAGAAATATTCTCCCATTTCACAGATAAGAAAATTGAGGCTCTCGGCACTTAACACGTACAGCATCAAAACACTTGTAAAAGGCTGAGATGAGTGACACTTTGAGCTAACGTACAGCAGCCTAAAACCTGCGCATTTTGCCCCACCTTCTGAGGCTCTCCAGCCTTTGGCCCAGGTATGGTCCTCATGGGTCTCCAGCTGGTGGGGCTCAGCTCCTGGTGCCAGAGATTATCGTGTTCAAGAGGCACATGGACATATCGGCCACAGCGGTGGACTTCGCAGGGAGCCGAGGAGGGGCAGAGAGCAGACAGGGAAAGGCAGCTCAAATTTATTCTGGGAATGACTCCCTGGGGGGGCTTACAGGAAGCGCAGATGGGAGGGGTTGATCTGCTACTGGGAGCTAACTGCAGTATGTGCGCTCCCTCCCACTGTCATGGGATAAGGGGTTGGCTCAGAACAGAGAACACAGGGGCTCCAAGCATGAACTCTGATGCTGGCATCTGTCTGGGGCCAAGTCAATCTGAGCCTGAGTCCTCTTGAAATAAGGGTTGAATAGTGTCCATCTCTTTAAGTTATTGTGAGGATTAAATGGAATCCCAGGTAAAGCATTCAGCACAGCATCTCACATACATTAAGTGCTCAATACCGGTGTGTAAAGTAACATAATAGCAAACATAATATAAAAAGCATCACAAAAAACAGTGCTAATGGTTTCCTGGTCTCTCCCAGCAAATAAATCCTTGTGCAAAAAAACTCACCTGGTAGGTAATTAAGTAAGTTTGAGATGAGGAGTTTGCCAATTTCTCTCCTCCTAGGGTATCTGTTGCAAATTCAGCAGAAATCCGAGACATTTCTAAATGGGACGGAGTGTAAAGGTAACCACACTCATGGCAGCACCTAACCTCATTTTTTCCCCAGCTGGACGTACATCCATAAACACATATACATACATTAAAAAACACACGTGCAGTCCCCACGGGTCACTGCATTCTTGGCTTCCCAGGGACTTGTGCTCCAGGTGTGTGAATGTGCTGGCAATATTTTTAATTGCAGACGTAAGACTTTGGGCCAGGTACGCAAAAGCAACTCCTCAAACCACGCACATTTCATCACACTCACACCTAGTGCCATTAGCAGACATTCTTCTCTGGTGTTTGAATCTTAGTTCACTTTGAGAGAAATTTTCAGCTCAATTCCAGGGGCTTTTGCATCTTATTACACTCTTGATAATTAGCCATATCTCATTACACGCAGCCCAGTTGGAGGAGGATTAGTTGTTTTCAGGTGTAAACCTGTGGTGAGCCTCTTACTACACCTCTTCAAAATTCCAGGCAGGCCTCCCGCCTCAGCCAAATGAGGACAACTGCTTCCAGCTGTGTACACTTCATTATAACTTCCATTTCAGGAAAAGACTCTGCTGTATCTCACATCTGGTCACAAGTTTATTAATTATGTACTTATAATAACGGTGCCTAATTAGGACAGAGTCGAGACCTTTGCTGAGCCTGGTCATTCTTTCTGTCCGTGTTCTTGGAACCTCGTTGCCCTCCCTCCAAACTGTCCCATCTGCCTGACACCCCTGCACGCTAGCCCCACTGCTCTCAGGTGTGTGCATTTCAGCACACGCCGTGCTTTTCAAGAAAAGTCTTGATCAGGACACTCCTTGTTTTCTTATCCTGTTAGAAAGACAGCGACCTTTTTATCACGGTTGCCCCGAAGAGACTGAGTCTAGTTGGGGCTTACTGAGCCCTAGTCACCCCGTTTTTTACTGGGAAGTTCTGTGCCGTGGTTCTGGGGAGGCAGCCACAGCTATGCCCCTGAGCAAGAGTCCTGAGTGCAATGGCCTTGGTGCCTTCAGAGCACCTGGGAGGGGGAAATCCATTTGTTCCATCGGTCTGATGAAGGGTGATGACCTTCCAGAACCCCTGCTCCCCAGGGAGGGGCAGTCCTGTGTCTCCAGTGGGAGGCTCAGAAGGGAGCAGCAGAGGGTCAGTCAGTCCTGTGAGATGTCTCCAAAAAGAAGGGTCGGCTTGGTGGGGAAATAAGGAGTCTGGGGATGACGAGGTCAGAGTGAAAGGCTCAGCCTCCTAGTCACAAGGGACTCTGCTCCCCACTCTGTGAGGTCCCTGTCCCCAGAGCTTGAACAGGCAATTCCACCTTTCTGACTGTCTGAGTGGATGCATTAGCGCTAAGACAGTCACGGATGGGACTTGCAGACTGTCAGGGTCGGTGCCAATCCAACTTGGCTGGATTTGAGCTTTTCTTTCTAAGTTCTTTAAAACACACATTAATAACAGTCAGCTTGAGAAAACATGGTTGCTGGAGAGGGGCTATGACTTAGGCCACTCAGCAAAACAGCAGCCATTCAGGTGGGAGACGTCCCCTTCCCCCAAGATTCTGTATGACTGGTCATTCAGGGTAGGAGAGCACAGACCAGTCCTACCATTGAAACAGTGAACTTGCCAACTCAAAAATGAACTTGTCTTTGAAAGACCAGAAAAGGACGCCCCCTTTGGGTAAGGGATCCATCTTTACCTGATTGACAGAGAGACAATCAGATGTGGGAGGGAAAAGTTCCATCTGGGCAATAAGATTAAAAAAAATATCAATATCACTGTGAGGTCGGAATAAAGACATGGCATGAGGATGAAATCCCCTGAAAGAAATTATATTAATGGCACAGACATAAACGAAACTCATGGGGTGAATGGCACCATATCCAAAACGTAGTTTATTAAATTAAGCGGTGGAATGACAGATGATAAGGTTATCACAAATAACAAAAGACTGTAGAAGCAGCAGACACTGTCACTGGTTCTGAGAACACAGTTTGCCCACATCTATCAAGAGTCGGAATCCATCCTTTGAATATGGTACCGCTGTTGAAGGCGTTTACTCTAAGGGAGAGTGAGGGGTGGGGGGGGGGAAGAGTCTTGAGTATTTGCTGATCCCTTGGGAATGAAGGAGGAAAGCATCTTTAACATGGCTGTTTACAGGATGAAGCAGGCTGACATGTTAAATCCTGAGGTATAGGTGACAGTGATGAAGAGGAAAGGACACTCTCTGTGCTATTGCTTGTGGAGCTAACTCTGATGACCGGCTAGATGGCGCCTCCTCACAGCCCTCCTTCTTCACGGTCAGGTCTGCTGTCCTCCTCAGGAGGCTTCCTCAAGAGCTTTCTCCAAGGCACTGGGCCTGCTGCTATCAACGGAAGTCCACTCTTGTCCATCCTGTCTATTCTGTGGTAGAAGAAGAGATAATAGTCTGTTTTGTTTTCAGTATCCTTTCTGGGGAGGCCTATTTTGTTGGCCTTTTTTAGGGAGTAGTCTTCATGGGGAAAAACTTTATCTGTGTGTGTATGCTGGGCCCTGTCCTTGCCCGCCCTGGCTCTCTCTAGCACTTTCTGGTCATGGTTGTGAGTGGCAAAAAGGCAGTCTCACACAATATCTTTAAGCTGGAACAGCTCAGAACAGTAGATATCTTCATGTGTCCCAAGTGAAGCGAAGTTTTGAGGTCGGCAGGCCGTCTCTGTCTGTAACCCTTCAACAAGCACTGAATGTGTCCTTGGCTGTTCTTGACTTATTGAAGAGTAAAGATGGATAGTCCATCTTACAAAGGAATTTAAGTCTATATGTCTGGACAAAGCACCCTAGACTTCTTTTTTTGATGCAGAATTGACATTTCTCAATCTTGTCGGTATTGGAAGCAACGTAGGGATTCCACTTTGCTGAATGCCGCCCCAGAAGCAGTTCATCTGCCATTTTTCTGCCATTTCTCAGTGTTCTTGACATTCTGCTCAAGGATGTCCCTGTCTACATCCAACATAACACCCAAGTCACTCTCCAGTCTCACCCCTGGCCCTTCTGGCACCACTGTCCCCACTCCGGAAGTCTTGGCCTAGAGTGGACAGGAAGGAGAAAAGAAGCTGGGCTGGGGGCCATGCCCGCTAGGAGGCAGCTTCCGAATCAAAGTGATCAACTCTGATGGCTCCTCGTCTCCCTCCTCCGTCCCCCCCTTTTCAGAGACATCTTCCAATGCTGTTGTCTATGATTTTCCTTGGTTGTCTCTTGCATAGATTCAACTTCCTCCTAATCAGGCCCCTGGAGCCACACAGATTTACAACATTCCTTCCAGAACCCCCTGGAAGACCATCCTCCAGCTTTTTGCTGATTCCCTTCACAGCTGCCCCTGTCTGGCCTGATTTCTAATTCAGCCCTAAGAGTACATCTGTTGGGATTTTGGTCTGGAGTCCAGTTCTCAACCGTTGTCTTGAAGGTCAATAAGGCTGTCCTTTTGCCCAGCAATCTGCCCCATGCCTAGCAGCATTTGGCACATAGTAGGCCCTTAGGGAATGTCTGCTGAATAAATAATACAAGAAAAACAAGACACAACATTTAAGCTTCTGAAAACATTTTAATTTTCTGCCCTTTTCCACCAAGACCGAGGTTATAAAAACAGGCATGTAATTTTGGACCTTCACAGCACGAGGCATGACTGTATGTAGTCAGTCCTTCCTGCTCTCCTTCCCAAACATTTTCAAGGTGTGTCCACATCAGTACATTGCTTCCTTCTGTGACATATCAACCATGGGCAGCAAGAGTGTTTGGAAACTGGGAGAGAGTGGTGAGGTCCGGTGAGCCAGGAGTGGAGCACCCACGCCATGGAGAGCACTGCAGAGGGAGGGACTCCGCAGGTGGGCTCACCTAGGAGGAATGGCACGGCTGACCCATCGTCCTTGTATTCAGCTGAGCAGACCAGGGCTGCTTGCTAAGGTGAGAAAGACTCAGGGGTTCATAAGGACACGAAGCAAGCATCTAAGACTCATTCACGTCCAATGTTCCAGATGGGGTTAAAAGTTCTCTACCATCATTTTCCCTTGGAGAATAGAGGGGGAAAATTCAAGAAGAGGGTCAAATCACCTTTCATTCTCCCATTTTTGTCATTCATTTGCAGGTGCTTGGCTGAGATACAGCAGAATTAACCAAAAGGCAATAAACCAACCTGTACTCTGTGTACAAGCTACTGCAGGCAAACCTCTTCTAGCCTTGAGACAAGTGGCCTCTCCCCCCTGGTTTTGAAGAAGCCCTGTTTTGGTTAGGGGGACTTGTTGAAAACTACATCCAGTGGAGAAGCCATTGTTTTGATCTTGGCTATACAGAAAGCAACGCAAATATATTAATTTCATTGAATTGTAACCCACAGGCCAAGAGAATACAAATCTTACTGTTTACGTAGTTGTGATTTTAGGTTGGGACTGAAACTTGGGTAGCAGTTTACTTTCCAAAGATTGTTGGGCAAGAAAGAAAGCGTTAGTAATGCATGCATTCATTTGTTCAGTCTAACAACTTGACACAATCTCCCCATCCCACCCGTGCCCCTTTGGCACTGACTGTGTTAAAGTAGATGCCAAACCAAAACCTTCTGTACTAACAGAACCTTCTGTAGTAACTAAACCTTCTGTACTAAGCCAAAGCTACAGAGAGAAAAAAATCCTTACAGCATCTCTCCACTAAAGTATCAATGTAGAGAAAACTAAATCAGTGTAGAATATACCAAACGGGTCAAAGAAAGAAGTGAGAGTGACTAAGGAAACAAAAATAGCCACTTCCCATGCTCCGCCCCCCAGCAGTGCACCCCATTAAACCGTGGTGATTTTCTTGTCCTTGGTGGCTTGCTTGATGGCAGCCTGCTCGCAGATGATCTCCTTGAGCCGCTGCAGCCTCATGTTCTGGGTGCTCTGGTCGCCCACCCCCGTCTGACTGCGGTGCAGCAAGGTCAGTGCATGGATGTATTCCAGCTCCGTGTACTTCACGCCCTGGTCCACCACCAGGTTCAGGAGCTCATCGGCTGTGTTGTACAACATCTCGTAGTACTGCCTGAGAAAGCAAGAGAGAACACGGCTCATGTTAGTGATGGATGTGGGTGTGGTGGTAATGGCCAGGCTGCTGTGAATGACTTAGCTTACGCACGAGGCCTCTGCTGATCACTAGGCCTTGTTTATGGGTTCCACGAATACAATGGAGAGCAAGTCACACATGATCTGTGTCCCCTTGGAGTTCACGGGAGGCAAGTTCATGAGGACAAGTCTATATGAAGACCCAGGCAATCTTACATCTTCAAATTCTCAGTTCATGCAACACTTTCTCCTAATTTTGCATTTATCTCAGGAGAGCCAAAGAAGTTGTTGAGGTACAGAAGCAAAAATGAGAGAAATAATCACGGAGGCACTGCCAGCAGTTTTTGTCCCATTCATTCACTCATTCACTGAAGGCTTTATAATATATGATTAAGAACATGTACCTCTTCGGGTTATTGGAAGAACTAATTAAACTATACGAAACATGTAGAATGGTGCCTGGTATAATTCTACATGCGCCATAAACATTAACTACTATTAGGATTAATGAAGATGCATTAATCATGACATAATAACAGTAATAGTAGCATATGGTGACAAGCAAAACCCAGATATTTTCCTCCAATAGCTCAGAGACGAGTAGGAAAGGTGATAGAAGCAGTGAACTGATGAGTATATTCCTATCGATGAAGTTAACTTCCCTGTCATGTCAGCCTCACCACTCCTGGGGAGCTATTGCCCCCTCTTCTCAGGCAAGGAATCTGTAGCATGGAGAAGATAACAAGATGTCCCAGTGTAGCAAAGATGGTGAGTGGCTTTGCCAGATATGAAGCAGGTGTCTGGCCCCAGGCCCGATACTCTTTCTTCACAGACACAGACAAGAATAATATACATTGCAATCTTAAAATACTGCTTTGAAGAAAAACTTGAAACTTGAGGAAAACTTGAAGAAAAGCTCCGATGGGAAGATGCCTATTTCTCCTATGGCTTTGCCAGCTCCCTGGTACACCCAGGCTTCCTCCCTGATACCAGGCCCTGATTTGAAAAATGAGACCTCCACCATCTAATTGTTTCGCAGATACACGGGTAAGGGAGAAAGCTGTCTATTTAGGGAGTTACCTAAGAAATCATCTTTCAAATTTGCTCAGGAAGAACACCAAGACAAATCTAGATTTAGCAAATGCAAGAAGAATTTGGGGTTCACGATTCTTTTTAGCTAGAAAGCTAGCTAGAAGAGACTTTTCAAGGTGTGGCATGCCTGAGGAGGGTCTGATGTGGATGCTGAGGCCCCATTCCCAGATACTGTGATTCCCAAAGGTTCTGAACCAGCCAGAGTGCTGCGCCAGTCTGATGTAGGAGCAGTCTCACACAGCCATTCTTAGCTTGTCAAGCCAAAGGCCCAAAAGCACAAGGGAAGGAGAGAGCAGCAATAAGTGGGTTGCAATGCTTTTCACTGAGATTAAACCAGAAGAATTGAGTTTCTTTCCATTATGATGTTGATATTTTCCTCATTTATCTTAAGAAGTAGCATTGAACTCATCAGACCAGAAGAAATTGGATTTCTTTTGAAAAATCTGATGAATTGTTTCCAGGGCTACTGGCTGATTTTCTTCAGAGACTGTTGTTCCATGCTGGGAGCAAACGACAAAACAAAGATGCCAGGGTTTCTAGCCTGGGACCCTCCAGCGTGAGAGTGATAAAGGGCACACCACTTAAGTTCTCAATGTTTCAATGTCCTCTGTATGACACAGACCTTTGTGAATTGCAGAATGACACTCTGAAGTGAACTGAGAGACTGAAAGAGTTCTCAAGTGCCTCAGATGAACAGTGCCCCAGAATTGCCAAGCTGAGTCATTAAACAAAATTGACAGTTAACTGATGGTGTATTTTTTATAGTTAGGGGGAGAAACATTCCCCAGAACCATGATGATATATTAGATCATAAAGAAACATAAATATTTAAAGACAGAATGAAATTCATCCATCTTTCAGAACAGTACCCAGTAGCTAAGACTATACTAAATTAGCAGAGCAACAGTCATACTTGGAGATGGAGGAGGGGGTTACAAAGTGCCCCGAGGAGAGAGGAGGACAAGGCCCCGGACTATAACAATTAGAATGAGCCTCCATAATAAACACTGACACATTGAAATGACATCATGTGACTCAACTGGATAAATAATTCACCAGCACTTCTTGAGGCCCCAGGAAAAGGAAAGCTTGATCTTTATCATCATGCGTTAAAATAGCAGCCATGGCTTCCTGGGCAACATGTTTTCCATTAGCGAGCACTCTGCTGCCTGGATGGGGTCAGTGAACACACATTTCATTTAGCCATGTCCCTGCTCATGACTTGTAGAGCAAAGCTTTTCATAGCCCATGACAGTCAGGCGCCAACTGGTAGGCGTGGACCAAATATCCTAATCTGGAGATCAGAGTTCCATGTTATCCCGATGCGTGGAACATTCTGGAAGGAGGTGGTTCCTCTCTGCCTTGGATGGATGCCTTTGGGTAGCAGTGTCATGAGTGGAGAAGGAGTGGGTACAGTAGAAAGTACAGGGTGCACCACCACGTGGACCTGTCTTGTGTCCGCCATCTATCATGTGACAAATTCAGCGTGGGTTCTGGTGCAAATAGGTTATTTTCACGTGCCCTCCTGTTTTCTTATGAACTGACTGCTCTTCCCCGTGTACTTCTTACTTATTCTAATGATATTGCACAGTCAGTCTTTCTCCCCCACTGATTCCATCTGGAAACAATTGCACCAGTAAGGATGGGAAGGGCATTTGCTAAGTTGGGTAGAACCTCTCAACATTTTCAAATGTTTATTTTTTCTTTCTTTGCTTAGAAAATACACATGATATATGGAATATATGGGCAGAAAGATGAAGAAGGAAAAAAAGATTACTCATATGATTTCACTAGCGACAAGCTTTTTGGCACTCCTTTCTACTTTTGTTCCTCTTTGTAGCATTCTACCAATTTCTTCCTTAAAGTTGAAATATTTAGGTTGAAACCTAAGGGGACACTTTGCTTGTCTCCAGTTACAAAAGCTTTCTTTCTTGGGAATAGATTTCCAAAAGCAAAATTAGTGAAAAGATAAGTATATTGCCTAGGACATGGGCAATGTTGTCAAATTGCTTTCTTAAAAAGTTGTATCAATTTATCTTCCTATCAGTAACATGACAGAACTTATCTCCTCATAGTCTTTTAATTTACATGAGATTGAACAATTTTTCACTGACTTACTGGTTTTTAAATGATGCAGGTATGCATGTATATATGAGAAAATTGTTGATGCCTGTATCTTTTCGAAGTGCGCTACATAAATTTTTGTTGACAACAAGCAGGATATGTTCTAGTCTCTCATCCCTCGTTCTACCTCCCACTTTGTCATACTTAGTGTCAAAGTCAACTATTGCTAAAAGCTACTGGAGACAGTTTCCATTCTCTTCATTGTAAACCTGAAGGAAGATAGTCCCATGAAGACCAACTCTTCCTACCCTATAACCATTCTTATTTCTGTACCTCCCAGTGAGCCATGCAATTAGGGTGTGGGGGTGAAAAGTAGGCCCTGGTAGGGGGACTGTTTCAGGTCCTGGGGAAAGTTCTCTCATCCACTTGCCTTTGTGGGTGTGGGTGGAATCCAGAGTCCTAGATCCCTGAATGGAAACTGTATTTTCCAGAGATAACAGTTATAGCTCATGCTGCCTTTGGAATCTGTCTTGGCTATAGTACTGTTGCTAAGAATGCCTAATTTGTACACATTAACAGAGTCAACCCTCTGAAGGAGGCAGTGTAATCATTCACATCTTACAGATGAGCAAACAGAGCTACAGAGGATGAATGATGTGTCTACGTGCAAAAGGAAAGAGGAAAAAGGAAAAGTCTCTGGACACTGTACTCATTTCCAAGCAACATAATCAGAAATATGTGAAATTGTGAAAAGCAAAAGTACTAATTGAAGAATCCCTGTATAGCTTGTCCATTTTTGCCATGTTTTAGGGAATATGGATTAAATAAAATCCACAAACTAACACAACACTCTGCCTTCCACCGTAATGGAACAAGTCAGTATTGTAGCAGCTCAAAAATAATTTATGTCCTTTGCAGTACTATTTACTAATGCTGGCTTTAACCCGGAAGTTCAGTGTGCTAGACCAAATAATGGATCCATGATGGAAATTCAACATTCAGGAATTACAGGAAAAGTTTTAGGCTTTTTCTATTTGCTACCTCTCTTTAGTTCTCTTTTTATCCTCCATATGTAAGGGATAACTGACCTTTCTCTTCAAAAGTTGGCTGGCCTTTTGATTCTTTACTTCCTTAAGGAAGGGGAATAATTAAACAAATTCATTTAAAAGTCTCATCTAGTCCTTCCTGAGATACAGTATTAATGTCAACAAAAGAATTAGGTGCTGAGGCTGACTTCTTTAATGCAAGTTTCGAAGGAGGAAACATTTACCTGAACATAAGTTATTGTCTAGAGCTCCCAAAATTCTTTTTTATTCAAAAGCTGGGGTATTTTGAACACATCTATTAGAACCTGGTAGCAGGTGAGTCACTAAATGGTCAGGTAAAACATTTGACTCCTGTTTTCTTGGTTCACTGTAATGATGTACGTGATACTAAGCAAGTAAACATAAAGGGAGAAAAGAAAAGAAAGGAACTCAATAATTCACAAACCTGATAATCATCCCATAAATAACTTCAAGGTAGTAATAGCAGAAAGACTTAGAGAAGGAAATATTCAAGAGATATTCAAATATCTCAAATATTCAAGGGATCAAGTAAACTCAGATTCTGATTTAAGTCTGTCACTGTCTGCCCTTAACTAGCTGTTTGACCTTGGACAAATGTTGCCAGTCCTTGGCCTTTTGCTTCCTGGATGAAAAACAAGGAGGTTATAGCAGATGCTATTTAACTGCTGGCATTTTTTTTACATTTTAACACATTTACAGCATACTTTGCTGGTCTCTGAAAATCAATGGCTTCCATCAGGATTAGCAGATGCTAATTTTCTCCAAGACATGATAGACAAGATACTGTAGTGATTGATCTAAAGACATTCCGAATAAGTGTAACTTAGCTCCAATGTACTTTCCAGACAATAGTAAAATGGATGGTAACCCCATGTGTCAGGAGAGTAAATTAGTTTATTAAAAAATATGGCATAATTGCTGTCATTTGTCTTCCCCTTCAAAGAGCATAGACTTTATTACAAACATGACTGAAAAAAATTCTAATTTGAAGTAGCTGAAGTTATTTTCACTTCAGGAATGAGAAAACTAAGGTAGACAGAAGTTAAATAATTTTCAGAGAGTTAGCGGCAGGATTAGGTTTATATTTTCTACTGGGCTCTTTTTTAACACTCCCAACAAAGGATGGGACAGAGTTTTGCTCCAACCAGGACACCCCAGAAGACAGTGCTCTTTAGAAAGGAGATCCTTTCTAAATTTGATCTTTATGATGGGTCAAATTTAAGATGACTTTTTAGACTTTACCAGTTGCATATTTGGTTTGTTAATTGATAAAATCAGCTTATCGATCTTCTCCAAAGAATTGTCGTATTTAAATTAAATGTTTAAGGGTCTATAAAGCTTAGTACATGGTTTATAGTCGAAAAATGCTCATGAATTAAAACAAAAAGAAAAAGGAGAGTGCAGAAATTCCTTCAGCTGGTGGTGGCAGAAAGACGTTCCAGAGGAGATGAGAACTTGGGAGTCCCTGGCAGCAAAGTCTGCAGGGGCTTCTCTGAAGTGTCAACTCCCTGCATGTTCTTAACATGAAGTGGTACACATGCTGTTCTTTATCCATGGTATGCTTACAGGGCAGTTCCCTACTGACGAGCTGTTATAACCACCACGTTTTGACACTATGGGAGAGCCAGGAGGGGGGCTTTGGGGGATGAAGTGAGGAGGGGGGAAGTGTCTTTCCTGAGGAGACTTTAAAAGTGAAAGTCAGCTGTGTCCATTCCTCTCAGGAACATACCCTGATTATCCTTAATAACAGCAGCCAGACCTTAGCTGTATTTCTCTTCAGAAAATACAACCACTCCATTGGGGTTTTGATTTGCATTTCCCTGATTATGAGGGATGTGGACCATTTTTTCATATGCCTGTTTGCCATTTGCATTTCTTCTTTGGAGAAGTGTCTTTTAAGTTCTTCTGCCCATTTTTTGACTGGACTTTTTGCATTGTTTTTGTTGAGTCGTGTGAGTTCAAAAATGATAAACTCATGGAATTTACAGCAATATATATGGAGACAGAAGGGATCATGCTTAGTGAAATAAGCCAGAAGGAGAAAGAAAAGTATCGAATGGTTTCACTTTTGGAGGAATTTAGGAGAGACAAATAAGAGATCAGGAAAAGAAAATAACACACAAAACAATAACAAAAACAAAAACTAGCAGGCAACCATAAATAAGAGACATTCTGCAGGGGAGGTGGAGGAAGAGAGACCAAAATAGGGGAGAAAAGAGCACAAGGGACTATGATGATGGTTCACGAGTGAATTGGTGGTGGGAAACCTACAGGGAACACACAGTAAGGGAAAGGATATAAATAAAAATAAATAAATTAAAAAAAAGAAAATACAACCACTCCAAACAAAGGAATTCCTTGGAGACCCATCACTGTTGAGATGACCTTCTCCCGAGCTCAAGTGCCAGTCACTGAAATGGGAAGAAAATTCCTTTCTATTCCTTTAGTTAGAAACTCTGTGCCCGACCTTTGCAATGAGCTCTAAGTTTATAAATATCTCTGGTTGAAATTTCCTCCTCAACCACTTAGGATTCATGTATCATTCTCTGCTCTATCAGATAATTTTTTAAATTAAGTTTTCTACAGCAGGGCCAGAGGAAGATCTGCATTTTAAATTCAGCACAATTAAAACTGTGTCTCTTTAGTTTGGCACTGCCTTTGGCCAAACTCCATTTGTATGAATAATTATTCAGTCCATTAAGAAGTCTGCCCGACTCCTACTCCCATTTTGAAGGTTTTAATAAATATTGATCAGGCACTTTTCTGTTTGCACTTGCCAAAGCAATTCTGATGGATTCATCTTCTGATGTTATCAAATAATGAAATATGAAAGAGTGAATAGAATTACCCTCTTGTTCTGTGATTTTTTATTTAGGGCCTTCATTATACTTTCATAATTGTGTTTGTCTCTTACTCCTGTAAATGTTTTTTTGATTATGAAAAGGTGAGTCCAGGTTAAGGAGAGATCTTCTGTGCTGAATATCACTTTAAAGAGTCTTTCCAATTTATAAAAATTATTATTGAATATCACTTTAGAGAGTCTTTTCAATTTTAAGAAGTAATTTATCTAATATCATAGGTTAATAAAAGGACATAGTATTATGCACATTGGTGACCTTAAAATACATATTGTTTACCAATTAGCACAAGGCTCTTATATTGGTTATTATCTGATATTATCTATTTCTCAGATTAACAGTCTGGGAAATAATTGCTGAGAAATGCGGAATAACAATAATTCAGAGGCATTATGGCTATTTCAGTCTTAAGCTATGAGGTGGAATGATGAACTTTCAATAAATAATTGAAAGGATTTCTTCAAAGAAAAACCTATTATTTTTATTACTAATGCTTACGAAGCTCTAATAATATTTTAAATCTACTATAATAGAAAATTAGAGTCCTTGGCTTGAAGAAGCTTCTTTTATCTAGCTATATATTTTTAAACACAACCCAGGCCCAGATCAAACGTATCTAAGGCACTAGGTAAATGTTTATATTTAAAGTAAAATCTGGAGCTGCCTGCTAGCCTGCCCATTCTGCTCCTCTGTTTTGGTTCATGGGAAAAGAGAAAGGAGGTGGAATGCCAGAGACGAGGTCTGGAAATCCAAGTTTGGTCTCGCTGTGACCACCATGGCTAGTGATGGGAGGGAGAAGCGAAGGGTAGAGGTGTTGGATATTGGTCTGTATAATAGGAAGAAACTTTTCTGCCTTCAAAGTATTTGGGGAGAAAGGTTAGGGGAGAGAGACATAGACTGCATGGTTTTGAAGGGCCAACAGGCCATTACCTTGAGGCCAAGGTAATGAAGTGATTCTGGCAGGTGGCAGTTAGTGTCAATCTTTGGCTGTTGACTCTGCCCATAGTCAGTTAGTTTACAAGTGTGTTAAAAGAAGAATGGGTGAGGCTAAATGGGCAGTTCACTGCAAGCCATTATCACTGCTGTGGGGGCTGAAGATGCCAAGATGGTTCTTCAGCTCCATCAGCGGGTCAAGTCTCCAAACCCAGGTTCCTGACCTTTTGGTTAAGAATCCTAGCTTACTTCTAAATATTGTTATAGGGGGTCTCTCTACTTTGTTGAGACAAAAGGCCACATCTCCCAGGACGACAGGGCCAAAAAGAAAAATAGTTTTGGCAGAGGAACCAACAAATTAGTGGATTATCTGAAAAGCGTGAGCACATGCAAATCAGCAGGTCTCAGTGAGTATATTTACTCCAGAGTATATTTACTAAGCCCTCAGGTTATTTAGGAAAGACAGAAAACCTAAATAGATCAAAGCCACAAAAGGAGTCACCTGACACTCAAGAACATGTGATGCAGAGGGGAGAAAAACAGTAGACTAAATGGGAAGACACTAATGGAAATATGTACACTCTCCAGCAGGGTTTAATTAAAGACCCAAAGGTGATGGATAGCCTTAGATAGCTTTGTGAATTTGGTGGAGGACAGGACCACGGTGGCTGATAAATACACGTAAATGTCAGTGAGCCATTTTACACAGTGCCTCTACAAAAATACAAGTAGCAAAATGAATTTATTCTGAATGGTTACCCCTGATAGGACACAGTCTGCAAAACAAACAATAGATAACGATGAAGGCAAATCAACAAATACGGAAGAGAAAGAATCCAGTGACTGCTGAGGCCACTGGCTTATAGCTGATCTCACTTAATACCTTAATCAATGTGCAAGGACAGAGGAAGAGTGGTGAAAAGGGCACAGGTGACTAAAGAGGGAAGGGCCATGGACAGGAACGAAGAAAGAGAACTCATATAAAAGTTTCCAGAGAATTTAGAATTATGGACAGTGAATAACAGAATGAATTTCACCTGGGGAAAGCTAAGGGGAATTTATCTGAAAGAAATTCTGACCTCTTATATTTAATAGTTGGGAGAAACCTTGGATCAGCAGCGCTAAGTGTGGCCCAAGTAGGTGTGTTTGGGGGCGGGGCTGAAGGGCATCGTTCCAGAGCGTTCTCTCACTTCCTATTAAAAAAATGAGGACCAGAGAGAGGACAAGGAGCTGATGATAATCCCTGCCTATGTTGCACTTCATACTTCTGAACTGCTTTATACTAGAAGCCAATTGAAAGAAAATCAGAAAAGAACATCAAATGGGATTAAAGGGACAGAAGGTTAGAGGAAAATAGAAGATTAAATGCAATTCAGTCCAATTTTTGCTCAAATGTCAGCCTATCAATACGTGAGGTTTTCCCTTGACTACCTGATCTGAAAGGAAAACTACCTCACCTTCAAGCTTTGTTCTCTCAGTAGGCATTCGTTTCCAAAAAATATATGTTTTCTATATATTTTAATATGTTCTTGAAAATATCTAGAGACACAGCATAGGATAGTGGTTAAGATATAAACTTGGGAGCCAGTGATATGGGTTCCAAGCTCAGTTCTTTTTACTATTTGTATGATCTTAGGGGAAATTTGTTAATCTGTGCCTTCTTTTCTTCTTCTAACAAAGGAAACAGATATAAGGTATTGTGTAAGGATCAAATGACTAAGAAGAGTGGCTGGAATATAGTAAATGCTGTAAAAGTATTACATAAATAAGTGTCTGCCCACCCCCTTCACCCTGGAATTTAGGAGGCTTGGATTCAGAGTCATTTCTTATTTCCCCTTGGCCTACCAATAGGGTATCTAATGGATAACGAATAAATAAAAAGAAATGAATGAATGAAAGAGCCCACAGTTGGCAAATCTCATTAAATGAGACAGTACAGTGTAGAAAGAGGTCTATGATGCTTTGACACTGGGAGGGGAAGAACTATGAATAAAACAGCTGTTCTGAAAAAGACAGAGGTGTATTCTGATGTCATTGTGATATGGAACACCCCCCTGTGATTGTGATAACTGATGGCGAATGAGAGAGAGGAGGACGCAGAGGGAAGGGCTCCATTTTTTGGCTCATGACCTTCAGGTCTCAGCTTTTCTTTCATTCTCTGATGGAATTGGATGTGAACCCCAGTATCTTCCATTGAACGTGGATGACCTTAGATATTTCTTAGCTGTCTGAATTTCAGTTTCTTCATTTACACAAGAGGATAAATGATACTCTAGTCACAGGTTAGTTGGAGGACTAAATCAAATGACAGAGTGGGACACCTCTATGTATAATCACATACTGAATGGAGTATGTGCCAGTCCCTTAGATATTCTATCTTTGGGTCTTCCTCTTTGGGTATGCATGTCATATCCTCCATACTGAAGTGGTTCTTTATGAATCTTTGCTTGACTCAGAAGGAGACCTTCTTTGCTTTCTTTTTTCTAAGATTAACCCTATGCCTTTGATCACAGCTTCTTCCAATGCCTTTAAGACCCTACTGGTTTTTTTCTTTTTTCCAACTTTTATATCTAGCATCTACCCCCTTTCATTGTTTCTTTAATGTCTGTCTTCAAATGTCATTATATTTCTCATGTTTTGGGGGAAAAAAAAGACAAAGTCAAACAACAAACCCCAAACCTTTCATGAGATCCTCTGTCTACTCTCTCACCTTTTTCTCTTCCTTTCACTGTTAATTTTTTTTGAACAAATCAAATCACTTGTAGTCAACATCTGTCCTTTCAAAGATTCATTTTGTCTATGAAACTATGTCCCAAAGGCTTAAGGATAACACCCTAGTGGACAAACTCAATGACTTTTGCTTAGTTTCTTTTCCCCTGACAGTTTTCCATTCTAAACTCAACTCTCTGTGAGTCATGCTATTTAGAGCCTCTTGCAGCTCCCTAAGTTTCCTGGATTTCTTTCCTGGCTCCCATTCTGTGTACCCTGCACAGTCACCCACCCAGCCAGGCACTGGTCCTTTGTTCTATCTCTCTGTTTCCTTAAGTCTTATTTGTACTTGAAATGCTCTCTCTCAAGATATGGTCTCTCACCCGACCAAAGCTTCATTTCCACTGGTTTTCAGACATTTCTACTATAATAGATGCCCTTACCAGCTGGCCTTCCCAGCTTCCCAATTTGCTTACCAGAACTACAGTTTGCAAAACTTCAAAATCTTAGTATCATTTTGACTCTTTGCTCTCCATTTCTTCTGCCTGATCAATCACTAGGTCTATCTATATAACAGCTTTTATAGTCATCTCTTTCTAATCTCAAATCCTAGTTACTTCTCACTGGATTATTATAATAGTCTATTAACTGGTATCTCTCGCAATCACTCACTCATCCTAGAAAGATCTTTTCTTGTTCTAACTGGATCATATCACCATTCATGTAAAAAGCAAAACAGAACAAAATAAGTAGTGGGTTCACTCGTGCTAATAGGGTTAAGTTCAAACTCCTAATATTGACATCCGAGGCTTCTAAAGACTAGGGTCCTACTCTAGCTTTCTCCCATTATTGTTTATAGATGAAAAAATTGTAACTTTCCCAAGTCCATACAGTTAAGAAGTAAATACCCTAGTAACTTCTTTTTTGTATCACCAGCTCTAAAAGAAACTTAGTAATTTGTTTAAAAAATAAAATATTTCTTACTCTTATCATTCATGTTAGATGGACTCCCTGTGCAGTAAGTGATAGAGAAAGGAAGAAATTGCTCAGGATGGGGATTTTACCAGTCTTGAAGATTGGTTAGGCTTTGCATATAGAAGCCCAGAGCCAAAAAGAACTCAGTATGTTCAAGGGACATTGAGTAGCTGAATTTGAGCAATTTCTTCTTTTAGAGCTGGTGATATAAAAATGAAGTTACTAGGGTATTTACTTCTTAACTGTATGGACTTGGGAAAGTTACATTTTTTTTCATCCATAAATGGGGATATTGCTTGTACCTACCCCTCATAAGATTGTTAAAAGGATTAAACCAGTTACTGTCTGTAAAGTGCTTAGACCAGTGCCTGGCACATAACACATAAGAGAAAATATTAAATTAGAGCAAAATAAAAGATACAAAAAGCATATGAGGCAATGCCTGTGCCATGTCTGTCTCAACTTCCCACCCTGGAGGGAATCACTGTGAATGGTTTCCAGGATATTCTTCCAAGACAAGTTGAGCTGCGTGTGTATGCGTGCATGCATGTAATGAGTGTGTGTGTACACACGTGTATATTCCGAGAGAAATGATATTTACATGTTCTTCAATACCTTGCCTTTTCCACTTAATATATCTTACACATGGTTCCATTTCAGTACATGTCGGCCTGGCTCCTCCTCCTAATGGCTGCGTTGGACTCAACTGTGTGAACATCCCGTAATATGTATTTATTGGCTGCTCCCAGGATGCAGGCTTTTCGATGACAAAGACTATGTCTTATGACTCTCAGTAGCATTGTCGGAGCTTATGTAGTATAGCATCTTTCAAAAGTCTTCATTTGTTCTGCAAATATTCAAGCATCAATTATGCACCAGGAAGTATACAGTAGGACGGTGACCACAGAAACGAGAAAAACAGTGCCTGCTCTCTGGCAGAGTCCTCTGTGGCGGGAGCCAGAAGACAGTGATCGCGAGAATGGTACAAAGTGGTTCTCTAAGATCACAAACAGGAAGCTGTATGCTTCTTGGTGTAGTCAGAGGCTTTTTGGAGGAGGCATTAATGACGAGGCAAACACAAGGGAATGATAGTGGAAGCAAAGGAAATGGAACAAGCGAAGTGGGTGGGAAAGTAGGAAGAAAACGGTGTTTGGGGAACTACAAGTAGCTTATTCCTCAC
Source organism: Scalopus aquaticus (assembly GCA_004024925.1). NCBI lineage: Eukaryota > Metazoa > Chordata > Mammalia > Eulipotyphla > Talpidae > Scalopus > Scalopus aquaticus. Next base: position 38,221 of record PVIJ01006607.1, read on the forward strand.
TCTTGTGCAAGGAGAGTGTGTGGGGGGGAAGGAGGTCAGCAAGGTCACCTGCAGCCAGACCTTCAGAGCCTGTGTGTCACGTTAGAGACTTTGGTCTTCATGGGTGGGTGGAAGGGGCCAGAAGGTGAAAATGACTTAGAGTTGTTAACCTTTCATTTTGCCTAGGCAGTTTAAACAATGGATATTTATTGTTATCAGGATCTAATAAAAGAAGGCATCTGAACATTCCTCAAAGAGACAGGAAATAATGTCAGAACCCAAAGTCACATGTTTTATTTTATGAGAAACACAAACTTACTACATTGTCAATATTTTTCTAATGTTTCTGGAGATGAGGCCAGACCAGTTTCAGCTGATAGCCTGGCATTGGGGAACCAGTGCTCGCTGTCGGGAGGACTCTGAAGATGAAGTTTACAAGGAAGTCAGACGTGACAACAGTTGTGTTTGACAAAGACCTCTCCAGCTTTTCCTTGGTTTGCTCAACTGTGCCTGTCAGGTTGTATCAAGCTTCTAGGTTTCCTCCCAACTCCACGTCCCCAAGTTTGTAGCTGAACAAAATCAACCTCAAGAGAGAGAAGGGCACGAGGATCTCAGCAGAAAAACAAATCTGGCTCTCAGCTCTAATGCATTTCACTTGGGTCAAGACCGGCCTGAATGGGACTATTCCAACCATCCAGCTGACGAGACAGGCACAGAGGAGAGCCCAGGCTGGAGTGTGCCGCAGGACACCGTGTGCCAAAAGCTCTCTCTGTCCCTAATGCATGTCTGGTGGGATGCATGTAATTTGTGAATACTAATACACAGAAACATCATTTACATGAGGGTGGGAGACTAGAAGAGAAGCCAAGTGTTCAGTCAGCTAACTACAGGACGCAACATGCCTTGCATCTCTGACAGGAAGACGCCAGAGGAAGGACGTCTGCAGGAAGATGTTGCCTCCCACCGCGGTTAAAGGAGGCACCAAGGCTATGGAAGGGGATGCTGGCCTTTGATTTGGGCAAGTTCACCTGTGTCTTGCCATGAGCCTGCACTTTCCAAATTGCCTTTTTCATTGTTGCTTCTGTATAAACCCACTTGTTGGTAGAATAACACTATTTTCTGTTCAAGGTCAAGAAATTATATGTAAAAGTATAAATTAAGGGGAGTAACAATAACTCTCGTTTAGTCTCTTTTCAGTCACACACAATGGGCTTGATAATGTTAGTTTGGCAGATGAAGAGAAGGTTGGAGAAGAAGGTAACAAGAGAAGGTTGGAGAAGAAGGTGTCACGTGGCTGACACCGATTCAAACCCTGGTCTGACTCTCTGTTCTAGTGATGGGAGCTTCTGGGGACACTGGTAACTCAGCATCATATTAGAGCAAGAATTTACAACAGATTCTTAGTTCAGAAACAGAAATTGAGTGCATGTGGGGAGGGTGGGCAGTGTCTGGAGGGAAACGAGATGTAATAGGATAACACGAACTGTAGGAAAAGGCATTGAGAGCCAACAGAGACTATCGGGCACTGAGGAACAGAATGGCCAATGTTTTTAATTGGCCTTTTCTGTGTGAAAAGAACTGAGACTGCTACACAATGTCCTTCCTCCAGGTCTCTATATAAATAAAAGGGCCTTTGATGGGGGACTATATATAGAATTTAGATTATTTTTTTTAGCAAAAAGTATCAGATTGGAAAAAAACCTCCCAGGAAAGGCAGTGGTCTTCCAGCATTATTGCTCCATTTAAATGCTAATGCTAACCTATCCCTGGACTGCATAAAACTCAAGTTTTTCAAAGTCCAGAAAGTGAATTTAAAATGAAACCTTAATTTCTTGAAAAAATGACTTCTGTTTCCGAGGAAAGGCTAACACTGGAGTTTCAGAGAGGAGTGTCCTTCTGATCAGGGCAAAGGCCAGAGGGGGACACGAGGTGAGCTGAATGGCAGGACTGGCTGGCACCAGCTGAGCAGGGGCCGCCTCAGACTAGATGAGCGTTTCCTCTCAAGAGACTGAGGCCTGGTGTTCAGTGCTGGCGGCCAACTGCACCTGAGGGAGAGTGATTCTTCCCCTCCCCTGCACCATTCCCTGCAGTGGCCTCTGCTGAGGGAGCCCCGGTACATGGAAGGCAAGCTGAGGACCAAGGAGAGGAGGAGGCCCCAGGCCTGGGCCGCTTGGTCCAGAACTGCCAGAACACATGCCAGGGGCACAGAGTGCTTCAGTGCTGCTTTGGTTTCCCCGGGAACCAACAGGATGGTTGGGGTGCTGGGGGCGGGGTGCTGGAGGAATGCCGCTTCGGAATCAGAATAAGGAGGTCCCGGCTAGGAGATCACGTGCTACTGGTGGGTTTGGAGGAAACCACTTTAGTCTATATTTTCATCTGGGTGTGTTCATTTTGTAAAGCATACTCAAGCTACATAGTTAAGATTTGTCAGTTTACTATATGATGTTATACTTCAATAAAAAATTAGCTTATTCCTCCTCACCCCTCCTTCTCCTCCCATAAAAAGAAAAAAAAAACCCGTAAGCAATAGAATGAAAGGAATAGGTGTTAAGCGGGGAGAGAGGGGGGCAGGGGCAGAGTATGTATTTGTAACTCAGCCTTATACCCTAACATTAAGACAAATGCTAATTTTATGGACCCTTTAAACATTATGCTAACTAAAGAAGCCAGACACAAAAGAGCCCATGATATGTGATTCGCTTTATATGATATATCCCAGAACAGGTGAATCTAGAAACAGAAAGTAAATTAGCGGTTGCCAGGAATGGGTTGGGGGGAGAGGGGGAATAGGGAGTGACTGCTAATGGATATAAGGCTTCTTTTCGGGGGTGATAAAAATATTCTAAAATTAGCCAGTGATGATGGCTGCACAACTCTGTTTCTATATCAAAAACATTCAATAAACTGCATTCTTTCAAAGGGTTTCTGTTTATGCCAATTCTATCTCGATTAAGCTGTTACTACAAAATGCTAATTTCCTCAATGAGACCCCTCGCTTCTGTGCATAGCGATACTGTCCCCAAAGACTCATCCCTTAGTCAGACATTTGCTGTAGTTCAACGTTCTCCTGGGCTATTTGCAGAAAAGGTTCTGTAAACTGACAGATATGGGGACATTTCCACGAGGTGCCCCTGAAATGTACTCAAGTCCCTCCTCAGGGCCCTACACACTTGCAGGTTCTGTGATGCCCCAGCATCTTCAGTGCCTCTCAACTCTGCCATCCCTACAATTGTTCTCAGGAAAAAGTTATGACAGCTAATCATGGACAACTTCTGGAAAAACTGGTTAGAATTGAGAACAATTGTGTGCAATATGATCAAGCCAAAAAGTCACTAGTGATTACATTGATGCTGTTAAGGGGCGCAATGAGCATTTATTTAAGACTGTATACCAGGCACTCTACAGATGTGTCCTCTGCACAAGCCAGGCCCCTAAAGGCTGAATGCCGGAGGGCACCTGGATGGTTAATAACAGCCCGCTTGAATTTTGCCCGTATTACACTATCTTGTCCCACCTTTCCCAGATCATTCCAGGAAAACTCTGATTGTGCCATGAGAAAACAGTTTATCCCCAGAATCAAGTTTGGACAGACATAATGTTCACTCATAATCCAGAGGCCCACTGAGATTACCTTTGTGACAGTCCAAGGCAAACTGTAAAGTGCTGTGTAAACACATGTATCTGGCAGGGGAATATTAACATTATTTTAGCCTGGGTATTGGGTGGGAGAAAATGAGGAGCTAAGGTACAGATGGTTGCTCCAAGTGTGCCCCTCTTGTGCTAACCTGTGCTAAATTAGCGGAAGATGAGACTTCTCGAAATTACCTGCGTTTTTATGTGTCTGACCTTTACTCAAGGTAATGAGGGACTCTCTGAGGAGTAGCTGAAGCTGACTAGAGAGGAAGGTGTAGGGGGACAGCCTGTGATCTCAGCAGGTACAGACTGCAGAGGAGAAATATGTTCTTTTTTAACAGGAAAAGTCAAAAGTTATCTAAGAGGCTGCAAAAATAGCCTGGAAACCGTAAATCATCTCTCTCCACCCATAAGCAGAAGAAGGTCAAGTAGGAAAGAGAGAAAAGGGGTGAGCCCATGTCCTTCACGTTTATAGCCTTATGAGTGAGCAGAATTAGTCTGAGAATTTCAAAAACCTAAGGACCTTCTGCAGTGTCTCGCTTGCTGCCTGACAGGGCTTATCAGAGAGCAGGGCGGGCCCATCGATTACTCCCTGTGACCCTAGGAGATAATGCTCACGTGACCTGAGGATCAGATGTGAAGATGAAATAGAGGGAGTGGCACAGGGGATTCCTTCAGGTTGTCACGAGTTAGAAGAAGAGTTACGATGGAGCCCCTGGGCCTGGACCCCTGAGCTGCTGACCTCGTAACCAGACCACGCTCCCTCGCTGATCAGGCCTGTGCCACAGAGAAAGGCTGTGCTTAGTTTGCTTTCTCTTGCCACTGTGGTGTTGGTGCTGCAGACACTGCAGGGCATGTGGGAAAAAACAGGGAAGCAACAAACAGACCTTCCGTCTGTCCCTTCTGCATCGAGATTGCTCCAGCCAGCCTCCCGCCTCCCCTCTCCACACTTCCTCTCAGCACTGAAGTCTAAATTCACAGGCATCCAGGCAGGTGAGAATTCACCTACCGCCCCTCAAAACTCACCTGAGCAAAGCAAATATCTATGAGAATTAAAACCAAAGAAACTCAAAGTCAAAGGCCACAAAGGTTACTTTCGGGCCAGGAAGGAGCTTCCACGCTTGGAGGTCCCTGAACATCCCTGGCCAGGTAGCTGGGGTGTTCCTCCCCCTCCTGGCTTATATTTCTGCTGAGAATCTGCTTTACTGGCAAACATTTCAAATGTTTTCAGAGAGAAACATTTCAAATGTGGTGGTGAAACAAACATTGGTTTGTGACCCAAATGTTTCTGCAAATGTTTTCTCGGGGTGGGGAGGGCTTGCAAATATTTACAAACCATTTGGGCAGGAAAACAGCAGCAGCAGCAACGTGTTGCAGAAATAGTCGCTTGGGGGAAAGAAAAATCGCGAGGCTACCAAGTGCAGCCAGGATGAGTCCATTCCAGTACACGCGTAGACAAGATGGGCCATCTCAGATGCCCGCGTGCAGGCCCTTGCCTGCCCCAAGCTACCCTGAGAGCCCACCACTCAGTCCAACCCAACCTGTGTCCCCCACGGGTTCCAGATCTAGAAAAGTGAAGGCATTAGCCGAGAACAGAAGACAGAGCCCCAGTTCACGAGGGAGACTGAAGGCGGGGGGAAAGGCACTGTTACTATTACTGTTATTTTTATTTTCTAGGAAAAGACATTTAGACTTGGAGAAATTGGGCCGCAGCTCACACCATGAGTTTACAGCAGCGTTCTAAAGTTGTGTCTTCTAAGCTCGAGGCCTGAAACTTTCCTATCTCACTGCACAGGCCCTGGACAATTTTTCTGGCTCCCCTAGTGCATCTGGACTCACACCAGTGTCCCCAGCCATAAGTGGCCTACATTTGTTATTTGTCCTTTCGCTTTCATTTTTTTCCTACCATGCGTTGTCACTCAAACTGCCTTGGGGGGAAAAAAAAGTGCTTTTGGCCAGAGCAGGGAACACCTTGGGGACACGATAGAGGCAGCTTCATTTCAGGGCATGTACAATTGAAAGTAACAGTGGCTTCATTGTAATAAAAAGCTATATTGTGCTTTGTAATGAAGACACAAAGCACTTAGTGGAAATCACAGTCTTTTAAACTAATTGGCTTTATACTCTATAGTGGAGATGCAGCTACAAGGGAATTCAAAATGATTTCTACAAAATGATTTACTCAGAGTAGCCATACTTCTGGGTGAGAATCTCAATTTTGCCCAAATCCTCCCTCTTGAATCAGAGTTTCTTATCTTCTTGTTCCCTACTGTGTTTATGGCGGGCCATCCTGGATCGTAAATACCGTCACATAGTATGAGATCTCAATCAGGGCATAAAAACCTGGGACTACCAATCGCTACACACACACTCTCACACATACACACCAGACTTACAGACAGTTAGCTCAGTGGGAAAAGAGGGACACAAGGATTTTAAAGTCTTTCAATAAAGATTATAACTGTTGTTAGACTGTACAAAGATACAGGGTAATTAAAAAGCTCTTCAAAGAATGGAATAAGTCCATTAAATCCGGTTAAATATTTTTTTCAGAAACACTGCAAGAAACACTTCTTGCTGTTGCGTTCTCTCACAATGAACTGGAGGAAGAATATCTCATTTTCCAAATGGAACTTTATGGAGTTTTCAATAAGCCCCCTCAGCACTTATCTAAATCTTTAATTAGTTCTATAATATACTGATGATATCAAGCCTAATTAAATTTATATAGATAAGGGGCAATGAAATTCTAACCAAGTGAGCTGGAAAGTATATATTAAATAGTAAATTTAATGGTTCAAGCTGATAACTGCAATTTTATATCAAAATATTAAATTCAATTTACATGTTGTATTCAAATTGATTTTGAATGTGCAAATTATTGGAAAAATCTCTTGAATATATCAGTAAAATTGCTAATCCAGCCTGTTTAAATATCAGTTATTAATGTCTGCATTTGCAAATAAGCCACACGCATTTGCATTTTTACTGCATATAGTAAAAAAATTATCTAAACCTTATGCTGTTTTATTAAGAATACTAAGTGATTTTTCTATTGGCTTCATGCATAAATTAAGGAGGCAAAGAAATAACTATTGAGTCTAAAGAAGAGAGAGTCAGCAATTTGGTATATACGAAGGCAAGATGATCTGTGTGTGTGTGTGTGTGTGTGTGTGTGTGTATTCATTTTGCTGACTAAAGCAGTTCTGTTACCCTTAGGGAACAGCCATTACAGTGGTTAAAATTCTCCCTTATTTAGGACCAACTGGAATGGAACCTACCCAACCATCTGATGTCATGCTCAATGATGTCATAATCACAGGAAGAGGGGGGCAGATACAACATTGGTGGTGCTTGCCATCAGTTTTGGGAAGAAAATGAAATGTCTTGTTATGTTTATCAGAGGGTAAAGCTACCCACCAGCTGATCACATTTCACAGTTCAGCCAAGGAATATGCTTGAGGAACTATAGTAAATACTCACTTGACTGGTCAAAGAGAAGCCCTTACCACCTGTATAACATGTCAGTTGATTGCTAATATTACCAGAACCCAGCTGCTTTAGCAGTGGGAGCTGGCAAGAGCAGTGGTGTTTTTCACCCTGCTGCTCCACACCAGTCTGTTATGGCAGTTGCGCCTCAGAGACCTTTTCTGTAAAGCATACTTCCTGGATCGTGGAATGGACCAATCAGGTGCGAACTATGAGGTGATTGGTGCTAAAAGGTCCAATCGGACTTTTGTTACTAGGTCCCAGCCTCTCACCACAAGTCAGCTGTGGCAGTTGCTCCTCAGAGAGCTTTTATGTAAAGCACACTTCCTGGATTGTGGAATGGGCCAATCAGGTGCAATGGGATGATTGGCAAATGGTCCAGTCAGACACAGGATTGAAAAAATGGTCCAATCAGACTTGTGGGTGGGGCACCCTGAAAGAGAATATAAGCCAGGGTCGGAGGGAGCAGAGAGAGATGATGTGAGGAAGATGACGCAAGGCCAGCCCACGAGAAGAGACGACAACAGGCCTCAGAAGACAAAGAAAATGATGGTGACGCCAGCCACCTGAAGGAGAAAGACGACAGTTTCAAACTCTGAAGAAAGAAGAGGAAGACTCCGTGGCCTCCAGGGAAGAAAGAAGAAAAGAAGCATCTAGTAGCCACCCTCCGAGGTGGGAAAAGAAGTCGACATTGTTTCTGACATTGCCTGAAAGGATCACCAAAGGCCCTGGGCCTGGTGTCCCAAAGAGCTATTTATTGGTATAACCCAACATCTCACAGAGAGCCGTTAACACTGGGTGTCTCTGACATTACTCCTGAGGGACCAGTGGCCAGTGCAGTCCAGATTCCTGGTGACCAGAGGCAACCATCGCTGATACTATCTGGGTGAGATAGCTGGCTCCTTGTGGTTACAGTGAGTTCTTTGTTTTCCCTGTTTGTGAAATAAATCTCATGGTTGTTGTTCCTGCAGTCTGAGGTCTATTGCAATTGTGCACGCAGGTGAGAACCCACAGTGACCTGTCCTCTTTTCCGGCACTGTCCTTTGTTAGGCTATAGCCCATAGGCCCCTATTTTGTGGGTATTGTATTGCGATAGCCATTGGTTTTGGTTTTTTGGCCTTTTGGAGCTTTTTGGTGGCTCTCTGGCCTCAGAGCCTGGGCACTTTTGCCCTGTCCGCCCCTGTTTTACTAATAGTACCCATTCTTGGTTTCTAAGACTGGTTATCTCTTGGAAGCATTAGCACTACACATGTTCCCATCTTTTTCTTTGCCAACATACAAGAATACTGGAGATTACAAATATTAATTGCGCTTCAATGACCTCAGAATTAGCTGCATATTTATACAAATTTGTGTGGCAATTACCTGGAGCAGTCATTACCTGTTTTCCCTCAACACAGGTTTATTACTCTTGAATTACATTGGTTGGAAAGTTATCTTTGAAATAAACAAATATTTGTCAAAAAGCTATGCATGTTGGTTACTTGCATTATGGGAGATACAAATACTATGCCAGTGACTTCAGAGAACAGAAAAATGCACTTTGTGGGATTGGTCTCCCTAAAAGGGTCAGAAGGATTTTCTCCATATGCATAGAGTAGGCCTCTTTCATTAAGTGTCACTTTGGTGTGGAGAACAAAGGTCAACGGAGGCCTATGGGCCTGGGAAAGTCTTCTCTTACCATTCCTTAAAGAATGCAGATTGTGGGCCTCCCCGGTGGCGCAGCGGTTGGGCGCTGCGCTGTGGAGCTGCTGGCCGCAGGCGATGCCGCAGGCGATGCCGCAGGCGATGCCGGTTCGATGCCCAGCTGGGGAGAATCCCACATGGTGGGGCAGACCTCTCCTGCCTCGCCCGCTGCTCCCCTCAGCAGTGTATCTCTGATCTGCCTGTTCTGCTCCCCACTCTGTCTCTGGTGAACCCTCTCGCTGCCCCACGCCTCTGGCCTGTACCCCAGCTTGTATACATAAATAAATAAAAAATTCTTTAAAAAAAAAAAAAGAATGCAGATTGTTTTCAGTGAAGAGCAGTGAAGGCCCTAGAGACTGAGGAGAAGTTCTTGGACTATCTAAATCCTCTGCCTTTTTCCTAATCATTTCTTTCCCTTTCTATAATCTTGAAAAATATGGTTTGGGGAGCTATCATCCAGAGATAGGATTGTCACTGAACATGTCTTCTCTATCTGAGAAACTCATCCTTTCACTTTGAGAGTAAAAGATGAAGTCTCCCTCTCTCATTGATGTCCTAGGTCCCTTAACATAATATACAGCCCTGATTTGCCCCTGTTTTACTTTAGAATTAACAGACACATCCATTTTCCACATAGGTTATTAAATTTTCACTTTGCTAACCTGTCTGATGCTGTTTTGATTACTTGTCCAACCTGAGGAGAGCCCACAGGAGTCGGGGGTTTTCCCCTGTGTCCCTACAGAGTCAACTGGAGTGTTCAATCATTCCAGAAAAGGGTGGAATCTGATGCATTTTTAAGAGTGGGCAGGTTAAGAATAAGTCAGAACAATCAAAACAAAGGCCATGGAGGTTGGACTAAAATCATAGGGGTACTAAATTCATACTGAGGGCTGTGAGATCAGTGGGAATAGATGATTCTAGAATAAATGACAGAAGAACTGGGCAGTTAAGAAAGGACAGTCTTTAAGAGAACTTTTCTTCAGGCATGAAAAGTTTGGACTGGACACAACAGTTAAAAAAGCCATTTTAAGGATTAGGAAAAAAGACAAAAAATTTCAAGGAAGGCGAAAGGAAAGACTTGAAGAACAGGGGCATGTGCTCTCTGCTTTATCCAAGATGTGATATGGTAGTGATGGTGGTTCTGTATAACCTGAGCCAAACTGAGAACTGAATTCAGAGGAAGAAAAAGTTCACAAGTCTTTGTGTTCAGTTGGATATAAGAGGTCATTATGATAGATGGATGAGCCATGGGGACGTATTAGAAATTTCTGCAAGATAAAATCTAAGGATAATGTCTGGGGAATGGAATTAAGGTTCAGATTTGGGAGATCTTGAGCCTGCTTTTATAGAGAACCAAAACTATACTGAATGAAGTATTCAGGAAATATTAATAAGTTGGGGTCTGGGCCCACTAAACTGTCATTCCATTTAAATTGATGGTAATAGCATTTCCAGAGCCCAAAAATAACCTAGAAGTCAGGAACACTCCCCTATCAGATATCTGGGGAAACTTGAACATAGCTTTTACTCTGAACATTACAAATCCAGACACACAAAACACACAAATATCAATATAGAGACTTACCTTTTCTATATATGAGGCATGCATACCCATGTACCCCTTTCTGTCCCCATCCATCCATCCATCCATCCATCCATCCATCCATCCATCTGTCTGTAGCTCTTTTACCCACTTCTATTTCAGGATTAATCAGGATCCCTATTCAGACTAGAGGGAAGCAGGATTGTGGGGCAATTAAGGGGAAGGGAGGATCTTTTCTTATCACAGCAAGTAAAATAAAAGAAGAAATCTTAGTACCTCCAGGAGTAGGACCACACCTATTGGATTTTTGTATAGACATCTCTATGCACAGCAGGTCATCAGATAATGTCATTTCCTTCAACATCACTTCATCATAACCTTGATGAGAAAAACAAAACAGATTTCTCACGGGGCCACTGTCTATGGAGTGTTTACTTGTTCTCCCCATGTCTGTATGGGTTTTCTCAGGTACTCTGGTTTCCCCCCACCTCCCAAAGATGTGCACTTGAGGTTCGTTGGCATCTCTGATTTGCCCCAAGCAGAATGAGTGTGGGTGTGTGTGAGGTGCCCAGGGATGAAGGTTGCATCCCACTCGCCTGGCACCCTCTGCTGCCAGGAAAGACCCTGGCCCCCTGCGACCCTGAACTATAAGCAGGTCAAGAAATGAATGAATGAATTGAATAAAAATGATTGCTTAATATTAGAAGTGCTTTGGGTCTTTATGTACAAGTCTGTTGATGCTTTTGCGACCAGAAAAAAAAAAATCTGCCATAGGAATTTATCTCGTTTATATCAATTAGCCTATGGCCAATTGGTCTCTTATACAGCTATTTGCTTAAAGTGGCAGGTTTCAAGAACTTATTGATGACGTTAGGTGGGGTTTACTGTTTATTTTGTATGCATACTTGGAGTGCTTCTGGACTCCTGGGTAAGCATTCCTGGGTAAGTCCGAGAAAGGTCTTGGTTTAATCTTCTATCCCAGGAGTCTTCTAAGAGCCCCTTAGAAGACTGAGATAACACCTACAGAGTGGGAACACCCTGCTATGCTTGGTATAGGTCACACACTTGCGTCTGGGCAGGGCATGGAGTTCAGTGAAGTAACGTAAGGTAAGAAATAGTGGAAGAAGTCAATGAAAAATTTCCCAGTGACTTCTCAGAAAAGCTTAATTTATCCATATAATATAGCTCAGCATTCTAAGACAATGTAAAAGAAATGTAAGACAGATTAGAGAGACTAACATCCTCTGACTGACTACACGCAGTGATTCCCAAAGAACATGAATGTAAATAGAGATGCTTAGAATATTAACACAGTACTTGCGGAAAATATTTTCATTCCTAACATACCCTGGAATGAATAAAATCTTAAATCTCTTTATGTGTTTGCTGTGCCACCACAGGAGAAGTCTCAAGCTGCTACACCTCAGGCTACATGTTAAAATCCTAAATCTGACATGTGAAAGTTCAGCAGTGCCAATCCGCCCGGTGCAGGTGCCGCTCAGCTGAATGAGTTCAGACAGTGCCCATCTGCCTGATATGCTAATTCTTCCACAATCAATACTGCAGCTCCTCAGTCTCATGCTTTCCAGACCTGCCTCAGAAAATGTGATGTCTGCTGCATATGCGGTCCACAGTGGGTTAAGGAGGCTGGGAGCTCACTGGATTTTGCTCCGTTCTTGACCTTTTGGAAGGCAGAGAGTGGAAAGACAAGTCACCTGTTATAGTGCCTTGGTATTCATGGTGCTGGGCCCTTTGAAAAGCTCTCCTCAGGTTCAGTCAGAATCAATCAGCAAGTAATAAGATGCTGAGGATTACTGTTTTCTAATGGGACGCTGGATATAAATGATATGCTTTTTCAAGAACTCCGGGGCTGTAGTGGGGAAGAACAAGTTGTCAAAAGTCGCAGGAAGTCTGCGGTGTATTTGGTTATGTCATTCCCTCCAACAAACTGCTTGAACCCAGAAAAGCTGCCTTAAGGGGAGTCAGAGAAAAAACAAGAAAAACGTTGCCTCCGCTCAGGAATAAGAAAGCCGCCCAGGAGGTATGGGATAGCCACTTCCCGACTGTGCTTGCAATTCACGTCCGAGTGGCAAGATACAGATGCTTGTCCCCTAGTCTCAGTGTGTTGGTACAGGACAAAGGAAAATGCCTAACACCTAACACAGAAAGGTCCCTTTCCTGACTGTTGGACGTTGTAACTGAGATGATACATTTGAACTTCTTGGAGCTTTTCCACCAGGGAAAGAGCTAGAGAATTCAGTTACTGAATTATCACCTTAATAGTATATTTTAGCCATCATCACACACTTTTTGATTTCCTCAGCCAGATTTCTTTTTGTAATTCAAAGTGATTTGGTGAAGAAATAAGCCACCCTGGTCTCCTTGTATGAGGACACTGTTCCACTGAAATCCCCTTCCACAGGGTCCCCGAGGGCCAGCTCTGGCTGACGTGGGAGCAGCTTGCCGTCTTTGAGTGAGAAAACGGTCAGAACCACTGTTATCTTCTCCCTTTGACTTTTATCCTTTGTGCTTTTCATCTCTCCCCTTACGACTCCATTCGTGTTTGAAATGAGAGTTAAATTCCTCTGCCTTGCCCCCTAATTTGACTCATTTCTCAGGGATGTCAGCTCGCAAATACATAAGTGGCCAAGCCAAGTGCTTGCCATCCTCTTGCTCGTGACAGGAGGATGATGAACAACAACTGCCACGTCCTCCTTCTACGTGCACTTGGTACTTCCGAAGCTTTGAGGGACTTCGGACATTCTGAAAATTCACGAGGTTGTTTAGGTGCAGTGACTTTTTCCCATTCTCTCCCTCAAATTTCGACAAGCATTTCTACGAATTCTTTGACCCATTCCCTTCCTCTTTAATTTTTGGGTCTCTGTTCCTGGGATTCTATTGGACGCTCGGCCTCTACATGTAGGTGAGATCATGTTCTGCCTGGGCGCGTCACGTGGGTGTTAGGAGGTGGGACAGTTCTCTTCAGGGTGAGCAGGCGGGGTCCCAACTGGGACCTATGGGAACCTTGTTCTTCAAGACCACAACGAGGAGGGTTTAATTCTGAGGTTTCCAACATCCACACCGGAAGCCTTGGTTTTCCTTAAGTATTTCCCAGGATGACTCTTTCTGGAACAGAATCTGGATACCAGCATTTTGAAGGGGTGAATCAAACAGCATTGTGTTGTCTATTCCCACATTATTCCCACATATTCCTACGACATTTTCATTCATCTCTACTTTCAGTCTCTTTGGCAGGCTCACAATTTCTAGAACTGCTGATTATGAGCCTGGAACATCTCCAAAGTGCTCACTGCGGTTCTCCCTGGTTTACTATCCACTCTGGTCCCTCCTCCTGATCTTCCAGAACTCAGACACCTTTAATTCATAGGTAACTCTCATTCTTTCTTGGTTGTGGGTTTATTCCTTTTTGCTTCTCCATGAAAACACCGGGGTCTATTACCTAGGACCTAGCATATTGTTTAAATTTCACAAGCTTTGTTAAAAATATTAGATGATGTAGAACACTTAAAATAACTTCGTTGGGTGGCGCTGACATCCTGTGTGGCCAGGGAGGAGCACAGGCTACCTGTTGGGGGGCCTGAGCAGGCACATGGTGAGGAGGAGGTTGCCAGAGCAGCCCACTGTGCTTAGACAGACGGGCTTCCAAATTGCTTCCATCTTCAGAAACAGAGATGAGATGCTGGGCGAGGATGTAATGACTCTTCCAGGCCAGGATCCCTGGCATCCCCAGGTCCATCTGCACTGCAAGGCCCAACAGTCCACAGGTAGCAAGGCAGCCACCTCGCTCCCCTCACCGCCGAGGCCATCCTGCCCAGGGCGGGCTCGGCCCCAACTGGCGTCATCGCGGAGAGGGTGGTAACAAGCAGTGGCAGCCAAGGGTGTCAGCTGGCGCTGCGCCTAGGGTGGTGAGCAGCTTCGGCACCTTGATGAGGCTTGGAGAGGTGCCAACCAGTCCCATTAGCAGCAGGAAGACGGTGGCAGGGCAACAGCTTGTGTGTGATGGCGATGACAGCAGCTACGGTGAGAACAGGCCGGCAGCTGCCACTGACACCAGCACAGGCGCCGCTGGACACGTAGCAGCTACAGGAGAAAGTGGGGACAGACTGTGGGGGACACGTGCCTAACACGTCAACAGAACATGCTGAAAACCTTTCACCATGGAGACCATTGCAGGCTAAGGTAACACAGCTCGAAAGACAGGGTCCTCTTTCTAATGGCCAGGTCAGAGGATGTTCTAAAGAGTCCATGCCACCATCTCTGGGTCCTGGAGTCTGAATTTCAACCTGCCCACCAGGTTGTTTCTAGAAAGGCTAGTGTTTCCCGAAGAGCTCTATTCTTTGTGGTCATCAGGTGGCAATAAAGAGTCATCATTTAAAATCCCAGATGGTTTGGGTTACTAGGGAGGTCAGACATTCAGTATTTTAAAACATGACTTTGTAAATAAACTACTGTCTGCTCATTAAAACAATCTGAACTAAGATATTCAGTACCAAGTGAAAACTTGCAAAAGAAAATACTTCATCTGAATACAAAAGAATTCCCTTACCCTTCTTTACCTTAATGGCTTTGTAATGGGGTATTAGATACATTTGCCAGGAAGTTTCTTTCTCTTCATTAGATGCATCTACTTGAACACTGGAATGGCAATTTTTTCAGTAGCTTGTAACAGTCTAGCTCCTTCTCTATAATAAGAAAGTCTTCAGCGGGGATATAAGTATGTGCCAGATTTTGAACTGGTAATACTTGTCTCTACTCTCTCAAGCATAATCTGTTCTTTCTCTAGCTGGAAGTTCTTTAGTCTTCATTAAAATAAATTTAAAAATCCCCAGGACCACGAAAAGCATCCCCCCCCAACTCTAGAGGCAGTATTACTAACTTTGTGGCAATTTTTCCTCTACCATAGAAAGTTTTCCTCTTTGAGAGAGAGGGCTAGGAGGGGCCAGGGAGAGCAAGAAGGAAGTGCAGGGAGCTGGGGGAGGGGGAGAGCGCGAGAGGGAGAGTAGCTCCCTGTCATTTTCTACCACTAGCCCTGATTTTTGTTTTTGTTTTTTCAAAATAAATTTATTGAGATATGTAATTCACACACCAGGTCATTCGCCCACATAAAACACACAATTAAATGGCATTTAACATATCTATCTATCTATCTATCTATCTATCTATCTAGATATATATCTATATATCTATATATAGATATATATCTATATATAGATATATACAACTAACACCAATTTTAGAGCATTTCTACCCAAAGGGGAGTTTTCACTGCCCTGTGCCCTTATTCCCCACCCAGCCTGAGGCAATCTTTTATCTACTCCTTCTCTATGGAGTGGCCTTTTCTGAACTTGCATATGATATAGAATCAGATATATGTGGCCTTTGTGTCTAGCCTTTTTCACTTAGATTCCTGTCTTCAGGGGTCATTCATGTTGTGGCCTATGTCAGAACTTCAATCCACTGAAGGCTAAAATACTCCGTGGTGTGGTCAGCCTGTAAGAGGGTGGTCCTCAGGAAAGGGGAGTGTCCCAGGACCCCACCCCCACCTCAAGCCAGAGAGATCCAAGACGCCTAGGCACACGAATCCCAGAATGCCATCATCACCAAAGGAAGGATGCTGAGAACTGAGGGTGGAGCTAAGAAATGGTTTTGGGGATTTAAATATCAGACCTGTGAGCTTGGAGGGGGGCTATTGCTCGTGGTGGTGGATTGCCAAGTTTTTTTGAGTGGGACATAAGATTCCAGCTCAGCGGAGCTGGTAGGACGCATTCACCAATTTATTCTTTATCTTTTTCCTTTCCCTTTTTGTAAATAAACCTTTTTATTAATTTTATTGTGTGTGTCTGCAGTTGAGTCTTTTAAGTCCCTTTTAAGCACATGGGTGAGAACCCAGACAGGCACCCCATTTATATAGGGGCTGCCCTGTAACAAGCCGACAGTGTTTGTCCACTCTTCCAGTGATGGACACCTTTGGCTCACGGTTGTTTCCACCTTTGGCTCACTGCCTCCCCCCTTTGTTTCTTATGAATAATATTGCTGTAAACGTTTGTGTCAAGTTTTGTTTGGACATATTTTTTTCATTTCTCTTGGGCAACTATGTAGAGGTAAATCTTGGGAGGTTTTCACATCCTTTCTTATCTGAGTCCTTTCCTTCTAAATTCTTATTCCACTGCCCACTCACATTGCGCCCACCCTGCTACATTGTGCACAAGCAGAAGCTGTGTGTTGGTCTCTGAGGCTGTGGGATGCTTGGGTCTCTCATACACTCAATCACTATTTGATGGGTTAATGGAGTAACTGCCTCAGGCCACTGACTTCTTTAGGAAATGCTGCAGGCACTGAAACAGTGTCAGTGATATGCTTTTGTGCTTGGACAAGGTGCCTCTCATGAAAGAGATCAGACTAAGAAGCTCCAGTGGTAGATAGCTGTAGAGACGTTTATGAGTCTGAGAAGAGGCTCTTAGAAAGGACCACCAAGTGGGTTGAAAGTGAGAGAGAGTCTTAGTTCAGCAACTACACACAAGGGAGACATCAAGCAAAGATGGCAACCCTCAAAGTAAGAATGCTCACCCACTGGGTGAACCTATCTTGGTGTAGACGGGGTTGCTTGTTTTATCAAAGTGCGAGAAAGCCACCAGGTGGCATCATGCTTGACAGTTTTACTCACCTCCTTCCTTCCTCACTTCCCAGAAAAGCCATATACGGGGCTCTCATGTCGATGCACTGGCTGTACGGCTGGGGATAGTCTTTCAAGGCACACAGCATGTCTAAATAAGACCAAATTCTTCTTTTTGTATTGAGCCCTCCCTTTTCCTTGTTTGCTAATCCTCCCTTCCGGTTCCTGTTGTTGAGCCCAACTGCTCCATGTGTACTGGAGACCAAATTCCTCTCAGGGAGAAAGAACTGGAAGGTTTTGTGTAAATGACCCCAGTGCTAATTACAATATCCTTGAAATGGGTCAGAGACACAGAATCTCCCTGATGACCTGGTACTTTAAGGGCACTTTTCGATCCACATTATCACCATGCACTGTGGGGCTCAGTGAAGGAACCATATGCCCTGTGGAGAAATCTGCAGGGAGGCAGAAGACCAGAACCGGTCCTAGCACCTGACGAGAAAGTGACACCATTTACTGCCCAAGTTCAGACAACTACATAGAAGCTGCTGGCGCCAGTGGGAGCTCAGGTACCCTCCACACCAGGTGGACCTGACCTCCAGGTTCCTCAGCCAGAGGTCTGACCTCCTGCTCCTGAGGAGGAGTCCTATTCCACACTCTCTCCCGCTCACATAATCACAGCTCTTCTGTTTTGTTTTGATTTAAAAGTTTAGTAGAATTTAGAAGTGTAATTAATTGTGCTATCATTTTTACTTTCATTTACTTAAGAGATTCATATTGATGGGAGCAGATATTTATAGCTAAGCGAGAACACGGCACTATCGATATCAAAAGCTAAGAGCACTAATCATCTTTCTGTATTTACTTAGTAACAAGGACATGGGAATGTGAAGCTAATAAACAGAAGTCATAATGATGATCACATAGTAATTTCTGTTTATGCAGCAGCAGCCAGCAGCAATATGGTGCTAATCTGAAGGCCACCGTCATGGGGAGTGGAGTTAATATGACACCCTTAGGGTTGAATGGGAAACTGGGAAGCTGGTTCAACTCACACTATGATGTCCCTTCTCCCCAGGGTGCCTGTCACGGCCCTGTTTCCCATGGGAATGTCAGTGGGTGAGAGCTTCTAACAGCATCCGGTGGGAGGCGCCATGCACAGGAGGAAGTCCCAAATGCAGAGTTAGGGAATCCAGTCTGATCAGGATTGTTCACTGGCCAGTTATCGCATCTCTCAGACAGTTTCCTGACTGCTAAGGGAAGAGACAGATGACCCCATCTCAGAGGTTCCATCTCAGGAAGACTTCCTAAGTTCCTGTGATGACAATATGATCTAAGTAATCTAAGAGCTAATCAGGACTCTTCAAATTTAAAACTTATCTCTGTCCTCTGCTGCTTTCTTCCTCCTTACACCAATTTCACAAAAGCCAGAAAGGGGTTTAGCTATCTCAGATTTTGCTACTTCTCTCTTCATATTTTCTGTCCTGTCTTGTGGGAGGGAAGGAGGGAGGGTGATGGGTTAACTTTCCTCCTTAGCACACAAGTGGAGCTAAATTAACTCCTGTTCAGGGGAAACTTCAGCTCCACAGGAGGACTGTAAATAGAGAAATGTAGATTACCACTGTGGCTGGTAGTTTCAGAATCTATGGTTAATCAGAGTGACAGAGGACAATACGTGAATATATATTTAAAAAATATAACTGAAAATATATTTAAAAAATATAAACTGATTGCTAGCAATCAGTTTGGAAGTTTTATTTTTGCCTGAGTACCTTAAGCACTTAAAACACCCATTGTCACATCCAGGGTTAAAAAAAAATTCTTCCTTGGAACCAGCCAAATCAGAAACTATATAAATGGCACACTGTAGGAGCTCAGCTCTCGATTTTCTTAAAAGCACAGTTGAAGGAGAGCAGTATAATTCAGAAATCACTCTTTTTACCAGTACTTGGTTCTTGAGAAAGTAACCGTTCTTCTGTCTATAATATTCATCTTCTTTCTAAAGATCATCTCTCCCTCAAAGTATAGCTCCAAAACTGCTTCTTCTAAACATTTTTCAATCCACTCTGAATAATGTCTCAGCAAACCGCTAATTCCTCCCAGAGAGTCTTTCCATAAAGTACCTTTCCATGAAATGCTTTTTAAAAATGTCTATCTTCTTTAATGCATAATAAACTCAGTATTTTATTGGCTGTGTCACTCATTTATTACTAAAATTTTACTTATTCAACAAACTGCTGGTGTGTAGTGGTTATCTCCTGGTTTTGGTTAGCTAGCATCTGCCCTGCTTCTTTTGGTAACAGAACCTTCCCTTTCCTCTGGAACACGTTATGTGAGGTCCAGGTTGGACAGATCAACCCTCCACAATAGGTGTGGACATGTGACCTGAACTGCCCGATCAGAATGCTCCAGTGATTGGCTCGCTGATGGGCACGGTCCCTCAGACTTACTCCATGAGACTTGGTGTATGGGTTCTAGACAGGTATGGAGTATCTCATCTAGGGCCTGAAGTTCAGATACAGTGTTAGCTAAATTCCAAAGACAGCCGCTAGGCAACCACACCTCCTGCTATCCATGCCTTTGTGGGATCCCCTACTACACTAAATCTGGGCCAGTCCAGCGACTTGCTTTAATAAAATGTGGCAGAAGTGACATCATGCCAGTCTGGGGCCTGGACCTTTAAAATGTCTAGCAGTTCTACTTTTGTGCTTTTGCCCTGGGGCACCCTAAATGATGCATGATTACCCTAAGGAGAAACCACATGGAAAAGGTATGTGCAAAGGGGTTCTCTGGGACTGCATAGAGGAGAGAGAGAAAGACCCAGTCATCACAGCAGAGTCCACCCTTCTAGCTACTCCACCAAGTCACGAGAAGGATGAGGCAAGTCATCTGAGATGTCCCAGCTCCAGCTGCACTCAGATTACAGTCTAGTGAGAAACCCCAGACAGTAAGGCAGAAGAACCACATAGTAAAGTCCCAATCAATCTGCTCCATCAAGAGAAAAGATATAATGATTGCTGTCCTAGGTACTAAGTTTTGGGATGATTTATTATACTGCAATAGATAATGGAAACAAATGTGTAGATCCAATAATTAAAGTTTCCCACACATAAGGAAATGCTTAAGGGCATGCAGTCTAATCAATTTGGCTTTCTCTTTAAAAAATTAAAATTCTGGACAGATCAGAAAGTGTTCTATATAATTGACCAAGATGTGGATCAAAACTTTAATAAGCAGCAATACTGCAAGACTCTCAGATTCGCTGAGGACTGAAAGAATTACAAGCTAACACATACACTTCTACTACTCTGTGCTCTGTCTGTGTGTAATGGTCAAGGATCTCAGACGTAGAGAAGAAATCACTGAAAGGAGACTGGTGAATTCAGAGGGTGCCAGGAGGACAGGGGAATAAACAAAGTGAGGTGGCAGCTGGGATCATGGCTAAGATTGCTCCAGAATCACTCTTCAAAGACAGTTTAATGAAAATACTACCGCTGTTGCTGCTAAACACAAAACACTGTGCTCTGCCCTGTGCCAGCAGAGCTGGATGCTGGCTGGGTCACGCCGCTGTGCTGCCACCACGCCGGGCAGCTGGGCATTGCTGCTGCTACTCCCATATGGGGCACAGGGTTCTCAGCCGGCTCCCTGAGAAGGGCTGGAGTGGAGTGACTGAATGGCCCAGCCCAGGCTGGCCGGTCCCACACAGTAAGCAAGCCCGGACTTCGTGCCTATATGACAGCTGGTGAGCTGTCTCCCTCTAAGACCAGACTGGGGGGAATCCCCTAAACATAGAGCTTTAAAAGCTCGGTAGAAAAATAAAAGACAAATGTCAACTATATATCACTGCCTTTTTTTTCTTTTTTAAATGACTGGGTTTCCTATTAAAAGATAAAAAAAGACACCCCTGCTTTTTTAAGAAAGACAAGTATTTGAAATTCATTTGGAAAAAAACATAGTAGCTTCTTAAAAGCTACATACATTAAGACAATTCCATCAGTCACTGTGTTACCAACATTTATAAACGTTCTTTTGATACTCTGGGAACTGAGGTTTTACTTGGCAGTGCCTCCAGTCTCCCTGTGTTGTCTGGTCAGCCTTCCTCCCTAACCTGGACACCCTCTAATGCTGCTACCAGGCCTGTTTTCTCTGAAGCCCCACACCTCTCCCTGCCTCTGTCAGGCCCATCAGGGCTATAGCAATTCCCAGATGGGCCTTAGATGCTGTGCCAAAATCCTTTCTCACAATCTTTTTGGTCTTATTTCATCCATGTAGGTCCACAAAACAACATTTCCTTTCAGCTTCTCTCAGGGAAGATTAAAAAAATCGTTGCCCCTCCTTTAAGCCGTGTCAATTAGGAACACCCCATCAAGATCATTTAATAGCATCCATAAAAATGCTGAGGCCACAGAATAGTTTCTTGCAATAGTAGCCTCTGACAATGTCATAAGCCATATAGCAAACAGCTAAAATGCACATCAGCGTGGAGTTGTGGTCTTGTTATTTACTAGTTGTATAAACCTTGGGCTACTTAATCTTATAGAGACTGAATTTTTCTATTTGTAAAATGAAAATACTAATGCCTAAGCATGCTACATTGTTATAAGGACTAAATGAGATGACGTGGTAAGTCATCAAAGCAAAGTACCTTGAACACAGTGTACTCAATACATAGTAGCTATTTGTAATAATAATAACAATAATAAAAAATACAAAAATACTTAAAGTGACTTATTGCTTAGTTTTACTTATATGTGGAAAAATGAAAAGCTATGAGAGAATTTTAGAGATATGTAAACTCCACATGGCAGCCTGGAAGAAAATGAGGGGTTACAGTTAATCACATATTCTGGTATATACTGAGCTCACAAAGAGTCATCCATTTTTAAAAGACAGAATACAGTAAAATATATATCATGCTAAAACTATGCTAAATGCAGTGGCATTCTTTGAGAAATGGGCAAGGAGTGCCAGTCTCAGGGGTATACACCATGATCCCCAACTATCATTGCAATGAAAAAAAGCACGTAATATGAATTTCTAGTTAGTATGACTCTCTATACAGAAGAATTATTGATAACCAGTTCTTACTCCCCTTTCTTTGCTTCTAAATATAAACAATGGTTCAAAGAAAGAATAATATAGGAAAGGGGAGAATTAACTTATTGTTCTACGAGCGTGAGCGCTTGATGGAGAAGATTAAGCAAGGCTTTGTAGAGAGGTTTGCCATGGTTCACCGATCAAAAATGGACAATACAGATTAGATAGACTAGCAAAACTCAGTGTTAATTATTTGAGCTAAAAAATGAGAACATGTAAAGGCCCTTTTTGGGGGGTGACTCAGCCTTAGTGTCAACAGCAGGATACCCACGCGAGGTACTATGTCACGCTGGCCAGGATATAATCTGCACCACTGTATTTGCCTGGATGAGGACCTCTCTTGAGATGGCTGCCAAATAGAAATTTCCCTCTCCTCTTATATGTGAGCTAACATAGAGGTAACATTCATGCAGCTCTGTAGAGGACCTATGGGGTGAAGGGGACCCCAGGTTTTACATTTTTTTTTTAATTTAAAAAAGGGAAAATGAACTATTAGAGGCTCTCTGGCTTCAAGGCCCATAATTTAAACATATGCCATTGGTGAGAAGGAACCTCAAAATGCCCGAGAGGACATTCTTCCCCTCTATACAATAAACAGTAAATATTTAAGGCTCATTAGAGGAACTGGCAAATAGCTGATCGCCCATAGCTACAAAACTTAACTAAAGCAATCAGTTTCCTGGCAGACATATGCTTCCCTTGTTCAAATGTGAGTTATGCGCCATTATCATTTCAATACTTCATCCCTGGAGAACCCTGAAACCGAGAAATGAAAAAAAAAAGCAAAATTTCTGAAAACTGGAAACTAAAAATTCTCCTATGCTCTATAATTAAAGTTAACAAAAGAAACAGACCAACTGCCACACACATGGAGAGCAGAGAAGCTGAAACTTCCAATGACTGATTTACCACAGCAAGTAATTACTTTATGTTTTTCACAAACATTTGAAACCTATTATTACTTCCACAGCAGCACGCATCAACAGAAGACTGTCACCTAAGGGAGAAATGGGGAACTGGGCTGTAATTAATTTCTGGTCGAATATATCATGAAGCCTTTAATGCTGTCAATAAAATGCTCTAGCCACTAAAAATTTCCAACCTCTCTCTCCCTCCTTTGTCCCCAGTACCCCAAAATGTTTAATCAGCGTCTTTGTGGAACACATTGCCTAAAGGAGAATGAGCTGGGTGTCAATGCCAGCTGTGACCTTGAGGCTCTTGATCCACTCCTGCCCCACCAGGCGGCAAAAGAGCTGGTCTCTCCTACCCCTGCTACATTGCTTGATTATTTTCCTCTTTGACTCCATCTCCAAATGAGAAAAATAGAAGGTGCGCAATTCTTTGGAGAAATTTAAACATGTAGATGCCGGGCAATGGAAATCATTACAGCAGCAACCGAAGTCCGTATCTTTAAAGGTTAGAACACAAAGAGTAAGAATGCCTCCAGGAAAAAGGGAAATGGCTGATCTGAATAAAACCTTTCCGTCAACTGGAAAACCACGGCACAGCAGAGGCGATGAAGAGTTACAGCAGATGTGACATTTCTATTTTTGAGTACCTACATGTTTATTTTTTGAATTACTGTTCAGAGCCTTATAAGACCTTTATAGGTCATGCAAAAGCAGTAGCCAGCTCTATCTCTATCTGTCTGTCTTACTCCCTACTGT
Organism: Scalopus aquaticus; assembly: GCA_004024925.1. NCBI lineage: Eukaryota > Metazoa > Chordata > Mammalia > Eulipotyphla > Talpidae > Scalopus > Scalopus aquaticus. The sequence goes on from PVIJ01006607.1 coordinate 61,949, forward strand.
GTGCGGTGAGCTAATGCCACATCCAACACGTTGAGTATGGAAAAAAAAAAAAAGTCAGTCCCTTCCTCCCTTCCTTCTTACTTTCCTTCCTCCCTCTCCTCCTTCCCTCCCTCCTTCTACACATGCATTAGTTTGTCCTACCAACAAATAAAAAAGTACTGTTAAGTACTGTTTATTTTAGAAATCTTTAGTATCTTTCTGGAACTGGAATGAAGTTAATTTCCTTCCTTTGAAAAATCTCTCATGATAATCTCTGTTGAGAGCTAGGGGTCAAGGTGGAGCTTCAGGACTCGAACTTCACCCTTGGTTCCATATTATGGAACTCGGGATGAGCTATGTCGGAGAGAGACCACAGATTCTGGTCTAGGCAAACCGAATTCCTGTAGATGAGGAAGCTTCACCCGAGACCTGAAGAGAGGTGCCCAAAATTTATGCAATGATTATGGGTTGAATTGGTTTTCCAGCCACCCCCAAGATAAATGAAATAGTATTGAGTTCACCTCAGACTTTCAAGAATACATCCTGACTCGATGTGAAATAATCACCGTAAGTGCCTTGAGGGATAGTGTTAATGAAGATTCAACTTAATCCAAAGCAGTGCTTTCAGGTTATTTTTACTTTCTGTGCCTGCAGCAGGAGGAAAAATGACTCAGGGGGTCTAAAGGAGACTAAGAGGCTGAGAGAAAAAAGACCTGGATATTGTATGACTATCAAAGAAGAGGAAGTGAGGTCAGATTTCTTAAAGTTGTCCAACAACTACCTTTTTCTGGATACCCTGGGCACTTGCTAAATAAACTGCAGATGAACTGAGGTGACTGGGGTGAGGTGAGCTAAAGGGACGGGAATCCCTTCGTCTAAGGTAGAAGACTGTAGAAGACTGTGGGTGCTTTGATGGCGGAGGCTGGATGGTGACATACATCTGAGGAGTTGTGACTTTATTCCCCTAAATCACATGTGGTCTTTTAAAGCACTGTTACTGCAATAAAGAAAGAATAAAATAAAAATTAAAAAGAAAAATAAACTGCAGTGCCAGAGTGCCACCTCAACCTTCAAAATCAGAGTATTTGGGGATGGAATCAAAGAATTCCACTTCAATTACTTTCTCTAGGAAATGCTTACACTCTCTAGCCTTGAGAACTATTTGGGGAAGCGCTGGTGTCTGTTAAAAGCACAGATGTCTATATTTGGGATTAAAGACAGTTTGCCAAGGATGTGAATCACGTGCCAGTTTGCACTGGGGGTGTGGTGCCAAGAGCAGCTCCAGGACAGTCAATGGGAAGCTGGGCAGGAGACTGACAAGCAGTTCCCAGCACCTGAGGGCTGAGCAAGGAGAGCCCCACGTTTTCCAGGCCATAAAGGTCTGTGAACCTGCTACAAGAAATGTGCAAATTACCATTGTCAGGGAACTCCCTGGTGGCTCAGGGGTTAAAGACAATGTGCTATCACCAGCCACTACAGCATGAGTTTGATCCCTCGCCAGGAGCTGATCCACATGGTGTAGCAGACCTCTCCTGTCTTGCCCGCTGCTCCCCCCCAGCAGTGTATTTCAGTCAGTCCGCCTGTTCTGCCCCCCACTCTGTCTCTGGCGAATCCTCTCACCACCCCACACCTCTGGCCTACACCCCAGTTCTTGTATGCATAAATAAATAAATCTTTAAAAAAATTACCAAAGTCAGAGGCCAGAGTTAATGGAAATCAAGGGGGAAGGATACACAGCCAGAGAAAATAAAGGAAAAGGAAATATTTGAGAGTTAAGAGCTTAATTAAAAAAATGAAATTATATTTTACTGAAACAAAACAAAATAGAGACCTAATATTTACCAAAGTGACAGCCCTGATTTCACAAGATTAAGGGTAGGCATGGGCTGTGGGGTTGGACTGAACAAAGTTTGAATCCTGGCCCCTATTGCGAAAATTGGGAACTCACTTAACCTCTTTAACTGTTAGTTATCTTAATCTAGAAAATGCAGTAATAACAGCTCCATATAGAGGAGGATTCAGTGGACCAACATGGGTAAAGCATTTCCTATGATTCCTGTCAAGTACTGAATTCAATTATGTAATAGTAATAACAATTACTCTTAGAATAGTAATGTATTATAATCACTCAGGGAAAGTAACCAATTTAGGCCTCTGGGTGATTTTCACTTAAGTCACTTGTCTTCTAGAAGCTGTTCTTGTTTTAGTTAAAGCAGTTTGGAGTCAAAGTCTAGAAGGCATATAAACTATTTCTTGATAACCAATTAGAATTTCACTTCGGATGCTCTCAGAAATATGCATAGACGTACATATTTATCAAACATACCTCAAAGTCCAAATGGTATCCAGAAATACTTTAGATTTCTGACAATTAGAGTGAATTAAAGGGGAAAAAGATATACAGAAGCCCCAACAAACACCACAATCATGGTAACTAGTCACAAAAACATTAGAATTGGTAATCATTTCCTAACATATGGAAGTCAGATCATTACACTGTACACCTTAAACTTGGCCAGTGCTGTACGCCAATTGTATTACAATAATATGGAGTGGGGGTGTAGTATACCTGCTTAGAAAAAAAAAATAACTGTAGGACTAGGTAGGGAAGGAAAATATACTAATAAAAATTATTGCAATGATATATTAAACAGTGAGTATAAATGAACAACACGACATACAGTGACGTACTGATTTTCAAAGAAAATCAAATCACACAGCATTGTAACCTATGTTACCTCCATAAAAAGTTATCCCCAATAAAGAAAAAATTGGATTAAATTGAAAAAGAGAGAGAAAGAAATCATACAGACCAGACACGTTAGGGAAGGTTTTAGAGAGGAAAAGAAACTTCTAGAGTTGACCTCTGAATTCACTGTAGAATTGATTGGGAAAGGGTATTGCACAGACCGGGAGGTGAGACTAGAGAGAAGGGCTGGGACTAAAACAGGCCAGGGAGGCGCTGGGAAATCTGGCCTGGATGTGTGTAAGGGGGGGCTGCTCTGCCTTTACTACCACAGCCGTGGTGCCTGCTTCTTGCTTTAAGGCATCGCAAGTAAATACTATATTTAGAAAACAAGAAAGGTCAACTTCCAGCCTCGAGTATTTCAGCAAGAATTCTAATAGACTCAGTAAATAATCATTCTTGGGCCTTAGTTACAGAATAAGCTTAATGTGTTTGTAGTATAATGCAATCCTTTCCTGGCAGAAAAATGGCTTCGCCGGCTGAATTAATTTAATTTCCTTACTCTGGTGACTACAGAGGTAGTGTGGGGTATATAAATAGCACAATTTGATGAGAGATTTTAGACAAGTCACTTCTGATTTCCATTCCTTGGGATCTTTATTGGAAATAATAACACCTGCCACCTATGCTAATCTCGGCATCGCTCCAATTCTAGTGTATGTGCTACAAAGGGAAGACTACCACTGCTGGCCAACAATTGTGGGGCCCCTAAATTATGGGTTGACATTATCCATGTACAGTTACAGTGACATTTATTGAATATAATCAAAGGAAATCTTAACTTCATCAAAGCCTCACAGATGAGACATGTTTATGAGGAATCAAACAAAAATACCTGCTGAGGGTATCTTTTCATGAGTCTTGGAAGTACTCATTGTTCTAGGGTGCTCTTTGGAGAAGACACAGGCCAGAAAGCACAGTCCCCAGCTTTCAAGCCCTAATTAGAGATCAATTCATTGTGAGAAAGAATAGTACCTACTTAGTGTAAGTGCAAAAAACACAGGAAAAACTAGATGAGTAGAAAGGAGTATGATCAGAAAGAGGACTGCAAAAACAAATGAAGATTTTATTAGGGAGATGAAATATCATTTACATCTGCTTCAAGAGAACTTTAAGAAAATCCCCTCAGAAGTTGAGCCACACAACCTTTCGTTGCATTATATTAAATGTTGTTAAATAACATATTTCCTTTTACCAGGTGGCAACTACAATGTACCCCATCCTATTTCCCAATTTACTCTGCACCCCCAGGAAAGTCAGGTCTAGCTCTGAATCCCAATTAAATTTAAGAGCTATAACAGAATTTTTAGGGGATTATAATTAAAAGGCTTTTAATAGCAGACTAATCTCTTCTACAAAATTAATCACAAATCCACATGGAAAATATTATCGAGCCAAACTCTGGGGTACTACAGGTGACTGGAAAAGGGCTAAGTTATCCCAGAATTGGAAAGCCAGGTAAGAGCAAAGGCAGGATAAAACTGGGGGGAAATGGACAGGAAAAAAAAAAAAAGATGTGAAAAACAATTTTGTTTCTTTCTCAGAAACAAAACTATTCTAGCAAGGCAACCAAAAAACATTTTATTTGCGAGGTGGAGCATTTATATTTGCAGCCAGGTCACCTCTAAAGCCTGCTTTGGAGGCAGTGCCCACTCTTGATTTAGCAGCGTGATGGGGATTTAGCAGACCACCAGAGTCACCCAGCTGTCTGCGGGTGTTTCCAGCAGATGGCAGTATGTCATTGCTAATCTTTCTCTTTCAAACTGCCCTGGTCATTCTAACTAGAAAAACCCATAACCTTCCCATGGAAAACCTAAGCCCCGATCCCGGTGCAATAGGTTTGTAGGAAATAAGTCTACCTAAATTGCTCCTTGGGAAGAAATTCAACATTCTCGGCTGCGCCAGGCATCATTCCTGGTCTTAGAGAATGCACAAGGTCAAGGTTAAAGCAGGGGTTTGATCAATATATTTAGTTTTTAGGTCGGCTTTGTCACTCACTCTTGGTGGAAGGCATAGAAATAATTTACTTCAAAGAGGAACTGGAGAAATTGAAATGGAAGAGGCTTTCATTTACTGGGTAGAAAGGCACTATGTGGATTTCTGGGTGATTTCAGTGCAGGCAGATTTTCTCAGACTGTCTGGCCCTCGTGCTCAGGCCCACTCCCTGCTTGATGGGATTATTCCTTCCCTAGCAGATTCGGGTTCCTCGTCCTTCTCAGGCCCGGTACTTGTTGCTGTCCCCAAGGGTTTGCTCTCCATCTACAGTGTTTATTTTCTCTAAGGGTTTTTAACAACTCTATGCTGATGATTCCCCAGATGTGTTCAATCCAGGCCTCACTTCCAAGCCTCTAGCTTACATATCTATTGCATTTTAGACATTTTCACTTGGAAATCTCACAAGGACCTTATACTCATAGGTCCCTGACAGCTCCTCTCCATCAAACCCAATCCCTTCTCTGCTTGTAGGCTGATCTTGTTTGAGAGCACTGTGGCCCAGTTAGGTAGCCACATCAGAAAGTTGAGGTTCACAGCAATCCCACTCCTAGGTATCTGCCCAAAGAACATAAAAACACTAATTCAAAAGGAAACCTGCATTTCTTCGTTTCATCATCCCCAAAGAAACACGTTATTCTCATTTCCTCCCAACTCCTCAGCTCTGAGTCACCACTATTCTACTTTCTATATAACTTCGCCTATTTAGACAAGTCACATAATTGGAATCATATAATACGAGGTCTTCTATGACTAGCTTCTTTCACTTACTGTAATGTTTTCAAGGTTCATCCATGTTGTATCATGTACCAGTACTTTTCTATGCTGAAAAATAGCCATTATATGAATTTACCACATTTTGTTTATCCCTTGGTAATTACTTGAGTTTTTTCTACCTTTTGGCCATTATGAATAATGCTATCATGTGGACATTTTTATGTAGACATGTTCTCATTTCCTTTGAGGGTATATCTAGGAGGGGGATAGCTAAGGCTTATACTAACTGTACGTTTAACATTTTGAGGTACTGATGAACTGTTTTCCAAACCACCTCTACCATTTTACATCCCCACCGATGTCTGAGGTTCCCATTCCTCTGCAACCTTTCTCATCCTTGTTACTGGCTGTCTTTTTGACTGCAGCAACCATAGTGGGTATATTGTAGTATCTCATTGTGGCTTTGACTTACATTTCCCTAATAACAGACATTCAGCATCTTTTCATATGTTTATTGCCCCCCTTATGTCTTCTTTTAGCGAATGCCTAGTCAAGTCTTTTACCTAACTTTTACTAATAGACTTTATGTTTTTTAACAATAATTTCAGATTACAGAAACTTTGAGAAGACAGTACAGAGATGTCCTATACAATTAGCATCCAGTTTCCCTATTATTAATATCTTGAATTAATATGGTTTATTTATCACAACTTTTGGACCAATATTGAAACATTGATAACTAATGTTGTCCACAGTTTATTTGCATTTTCTTGGTTTTCACCTAATATCCTTGATCTACATGTTCCAGGATTCCATCCAGGATTCCAACCCTTGTTGCTGATGACCTTGACAGTTTGGAAGAACATTATCAGGTATTTTGAAGGATCCTCCTCTATCAGAATCTGCCCAATCTTTTTTTTTGCATAATTATGCAAGGGTTATAGTTTTTGGGGAAGAAGGTCACAGAAGTAAAATGCTATCTCACACCCTCATATCAAAGGCACAGCCATCGAGATGATCCATGCATTTGATGTTGACTGTGACCATCTGACTCAAGTACTACTTGTCAGATTTCTTCACTATAAAGTGATTCCTCCTGCTTTGCGCTCTTTGGAAGAAAGTCACTATGGCAACCAACACTTAAGTAGGGAGTTAAGCACCCTTCTTTTAGGGTAGCATAGCTACATAATTTATTTGGAATTCTTTATAGGAGGTTTGTCTCTTCTTCCTCACATATGAATGTATTCAATCATTTATTTATATCAGTTTGGATTCATGGATATTTATTTCATACTTTGGGTTATAGTCTACTATTATTTTATTTTTTTGGTTGCTCAAAATGTTCCCACTTTGGTCACTGGGAGCTCCTTCCATTAGCTCCTGTGCCCTGCTGGCATTTGCTTGACCTGAATGCAGGGAATTGAGAAGTAAGAAGTTCCTTCCAAAATATGTTTGAAGCTTGTTCTTAAGCTAGGTAAGTTATTTTAGGGAACAATATAAACTGAAGTATTTTGTCAAGACCTCTTGTCAAGCCTCTTGTCAAGACCATCAATGGTCACTTCTCTGTTCTGAGCTAATTTAACCCACAAGCAGCATTTGACATAGATGAACACACATTCCTCTTAAAACACTTTCTTTACTTGACTTCTAAGACTCAGTCTCTTCTGGTTATCTTCCTTCTTCACTGACTACTCCTTTCCAAGTTGCTTTGCTGGTTCTTCAGAACTCCAGCATCAAGGAGTCTTCAAAGCCCAATTTTTGGACACCTTCTTGTTTTTCCTCTACTCATGCTCTCCTTGACATCTGACCTCTCACTGTCTCATGACTTTGAATCTGATCTGCAAGTTAATTCTCAATCTCCTATTTCCAGCCCAAACCTCTTTTCTGAAGTCTAGATTTATCCAGCTGACTCTTCTTTATTTCTACAGAAGTCTTATAAGCATCTCAAATGTAACATACTCAAATCCAAACTCTTCGTATCCTCCCTCCCTATCTGTCCTTTTGCCCTCTCTCCCACAACTCCACTTGCCTTTCTGAAGGTCTGGGGGGTTTTCAGTGAATGAAACCTCCATCCTCTGAATTGCTTAGAACTAAGTTATTGGTTATTGGAGTTATTGGTTCACTTCCAATTCTTCAGCAAGCCTGTCAGCTTGACTTTTGAGATACATTCTAATCTGACCATATCTCATCTTCTCTGCTGATACTACCTTGGTTTAATAACTACTGTCTTTCACCCAGATTATTGCAATGGTTTTCTAAAAGAGTCTTTTGCTTTTGCCCTTGCCTGGCCTGCAAATGCCCCCTCACCCACATCATGTATTTTCAACATAGCAGCCAGAGTGATTCTTTTGCAATGCAGGTCATCTTATGGTATTCTTCTGTCCAAACCCTCCACCAGCTTTCTAGCTAACTCAGAGCAAAGCCAAAGTCATTATAATGGTCAAGATCTTAGTTTCTTAAGTTAAACCTCTTACTCTTCCACCTGCTTGCTTAGTAACCTCAGTCATCCTGGATTTTCTGCTGTTTGCAAATGTCATGCATGTTCTCTCTCTCTGGTTCTTTGCTCCCAGATCCCCCTTCCATACTAAAATAGTCACTTGGCTGGCTCATCTTCTTCCTTCAGGTCATTCCGTAAATGTTACCATCTCATGAAGGGCTTCTATGAACACTCTAAAATTGCGGGTTACCTTTACCATGTCTTTGGCACTCTAATCTCCTCCCATGCTTAATTTTTTGCTTTAGCACACGTCATCTGCCATACTTTAGATTCAACTTACATCTTAGATTGTTTTGCCCCACAATGTAAATTCCATTAAGGCAGGACCAAGAAGAAAGCATACTCAATATTTGTTGAATGAAATGAATGAATGAACAGAAAAGGGTGAGGAAACTTTCTTATATGTTAGAACTTCTCCCCTTACCACTTCCTGAATCCAAGCCTTCATTTCCATATCTTTGTCAGATTTAACAATGATACAAGTTCAAAAAAACCAAAAAAACCAAAATGGGGGAAAAAAATCAAGGAGGGATGCAGTCTGGAAGGAGGAAAGTAGGAAACAGAGGCAAAAGGAGAAGTAAAGGAGAAAGAAGAGGGCACTGAATTGGGAGAATTAGACACGAAAAAGAAAATGATGGGACAGAGGGAAGAAATAAGAAGAAAATTGCTGGAATATTCTTTTTGAACAGTGTCCCTTAGACCATAAAGATGGCCAGATCCCTGATGGGGACTGCAGTGCGCAGTCAGGTGTGTATGGGAATAAGAGAAAATGAGGGAGAAAGACAACATAAATAGTAGTGATATATTATTTCTTTTTGTAACACTTTCTGCTCTACAAAGACTACCCAGGTATACACCACCTGGACTCCTGGGTTGATTCAGTGACTCAGTGCTGGGGAAGCCCAGGATGGCTCAGTCAGGACGATCTCTGATGAAAGGAACTAGAAGCACACTCACAAGGCTCTTCCACCTTCTACTTAATCTGCATTGATTTTCCAAGACAAAGTCCAGAACCAGAGGAGCCAAGAGTCAAAACCACAGTAGAGATCACGACAAGGGACAGGGTCTCTCTGTAATTCTGGTGAAGCCATAGGCTAGCTGGATCCTTTGTTCACCCAAGATTTATCCTATTGGAAACTAGTTAAAGTGCATATAAAAAGGGACAGACAACTACTAAACTCTACCACAAGTAGAAGAATCAACATAAATGGAATCACTCCAGATCCCTCATTTCTTTATTACAGACAGGGTGTGATATTTTTCACTGGCCAGGAAGGCTATAGAAGCAAAAAAGTACAAGAGCCTGCAACTTCTTGTTAAATAAGTTTTCTGACACATGGCAACTGGTGATTAATTACTGTGTTGGAAGATAACATTCCTATAGAGATTTGCTGGAAATACAGATGCTGCCCATGCTTGATTAGACATTGCTTAAGGAATGCTGAGGCACACTGCTGCAGTCTATTATTTCTGGCTATTTTGGTGTTGCTGTTATATTTATTTTACATAGCTTTGGATTCCGTAGAATTGATGGCACCCATTTCACAAAAACTGTCCCTACCAAACAAAGAAAAACTAAGGTTATAAAGCATGAGTGTGTATGCATATATGGGAGTAAGAGAAAATGAGGGAGACGGACACTATAAATAGTAGGGATATATTATTTCTTTTTGTAGCACTTTCTACTCTACAAAGAACTACAAGGGAAATGGTCTGTTTCTAAGAAGCCTATAAGGAAACTGACTCAGGTCAGAAGGTTAGAAGTGTCAGGGTACTAGAGAGAAACTTAACTTTGTCATTATCCAAACTTTTCACCAACACCAAAAGAAGCCTTGATTTGATACCTGTTCATTCGTCCAATGTACATAAGGAACATTTACTTGGCCCAGAGGATGGAGGAAACAGACAGAAAATGCCCTAGCCTCTGGTTCCTAACTGATCTAGTAAGATGGATTCTGAGCCAGGATTGGGAGGACAGAGCCCATCCAAGGCCCTTTGTGCATGCTGGCCTATTTCCTCCTTTCATAACTATTTGATATGAAGAAAGCAACAAATAACAACAGCAATAGCTTCTCTGTAGTGGTGACATTTCAGCTTATGCCCACTTTCTTGGACATCATTCACAAACCCAAATGTGAAAGGCATGAGCTGGCTGCCATTTTATTATTTCCTGAAGAAATGAAACGCTCTGTTGACACACAGCCCACTGATGCCAACCTCAATACTGCCCAGTCAGCAGTTATTATTCAGATGCCAGTATTTTCAGTAAGTGTTCAGGTCCCACACCGTCTGCCAAAAAAACTGTGTTAATTTACTTATTTCAGCTAAAAATATCATTTAAAAAGAGGATGATTGAATTTAGGAATTTTAGTCCTCAGAGAATTAGTAATGCTTCTCTGTATCCCTCAGGCCTCCATGTTCTTAACTTCCCCTTGTCAATGTTATTATGAATAGACTAATTCGATAATGAGATCATTCCCCATAAGAGCAACCAAATAAATGCAGCATTCAGTCACACCTGGTTTCCTTAATCTGAGCAAGGAAGGATTTCTACCAAATGTAGCTTAAAATAGGGAATTTAATGAACACATACATACAGGGGAAGAACAAGATGGAAGGAAGTGGGTGGAAAAGCAGAGAAACAGGGGAGCAGTGGAACAAATGGACTGATAGGTTGGAGAGGGCTTAAAAATGAAGATACATGGTCAGACAATTTTAAAACAAAGGCCCTCACATGTGTCTTAATAATTGTCAAAGTAATAAAATATTTCATCATTCCTTTAAATGTCTCAAGAATTGCTTCAAATTGTCTTTCATTTCTCCAGGATTCAAATAATCAAACAAAAAGATACAGAGGTACTAAATATTAAGCAGGAACACATGGAGATGGATCACGGGTGAATTGGTGGTGGGCTACCCAAGGGGAATACAAAATGTAAAAGACATAAATAACAATAAAATTTATATTAAAAAAAAAGCAGGAACATTCTAGATTAAAACCAACAGATTTCCGAGGAGTGTATGGAATAATTCACAAGGTACACAGAGCAATGGAGCATTTAGATACAGAACCATCATCTGTCCTCTTCCAAACCACTTAGCTATCATCAAGGCACTAAGGTTTGATGATTTAACTGAGGTAGAGAAAGTGTTGAGAGAACGCATGAAGAAAGCATAAAATTAACTCTCCAATTTGAAAAAGCACATTACAAGGAAATGTTTCAAGTTGGAAAAAAAAAAGTTGAACAGCAAACCTAGAAAAGAAAAAGGAGCAGTACTATTTAAAAGAAGAATCTTTAATTACATGAAGAGAGAACATGGGCAGGGATGAGGACAATTCTACCCTCTCCTCGCCCTCGCCCCAGCCTCGCAGTAGAGGTAGGAAGAGGAAGTGGGTTTCAACTGGGAGAGATGAATGAGGCGAGGAAAGAGCTTCATGTAAAAATGCACGCAATACATGCTATTTACAGGGGAAGAGATGAAAACATCCAAATGTCAAAAAAATGATCAAATGATTAAATAATTATGCTTCATTTATACCATGGAATATCTGCTCAGGCATAAAGAGTGATATATTCAAGGAATATTAAAGGATATGGGGAAAACCACCTTCTCAAAGAATATTTTTGACATACGGAATTAAGTGAAAATAAAACATTAACCTATTTCCACTTTTGTACAGAGAGAAATTGCATGCACACACTCATGAAAACTCTCATATACATACATCATAGGCACAGACCAGGAGACAGTATTCCAAATATCATAGTTTCAGGGTGAAGCTGTTGAGTAATGTTTAGATTCCTTTTTTATGTATTTAATCTTACATATTTTATGCAATCAGCATATATTACTTTTATAATCAGGAAAAATGTTACTCAAGTTTCTATAAGGACTTAGGTTAGACAACAGGAGAAACGCCCTCCTTGAGTTTTATTAAAGAATTTTATAGAATTATTTTCTGTACAACCTAAGAACATCTTTTTAAAAAAAATTAATTCAGATCCTAAGAATAATTCAGACAAACGAGTTTGTAGGCATGAGTTCTGGGCTTTGGTACGAGGGACTGAGTCCCAGCTCTCCTCTTACCTTGCAAAGTCCAGGTCAGCCTCTCGTGACATGGTGATGTTGGTCAAATTCTGCTGAAGAACAAAAATGTTCCTGCACATTTTCTTGATGCCAGACTCATTGATGCGCCGGAAGTACTGTGCCCCATTAATGAGGATGCAGGAGATCAGATGTCCCAGGCCTGGGGGGCCAGCGCAGGGCAGGGAAGAAGAGAGAAGCTAGGTTAGCGCCACACTGCGCACCCATACACTGGATTTCTCTCTCCTGATCCTACAAAGAAACGACTAATGAAAGCATCTCTCCGACGGCCACATCAGCTGACCTTACAATGATTTCAGTGTATTCATTCATTCATTCATTCATTCATTCATTCATGTTAAAGATTTACTTATTTATGCATACAAACTGGGGTGTAGGCCAGAGGCGTGTGGTGGAGAGAGGATTCACCAGAGACAGAGTGGGGAGCAGAACAGGCAGATCTAATGAAGTACACTGCTGAGGGGAGCAGTGGGCGAGGCAGGAGATGTCTGCTGTGCCATGTGGGAATCTCCCCGGCCGGGTATTGAACTCGTGCTACAGTGGCTCTGGATAGCTTCATAGTGCTGCGTTTAACCTGTTGCGCCACCAGGGAGGCCCCAATTTCAGTGTATTTATATTTGGTCTATGCAGTCACCGATGGGCAGATGTTCTGCTGGCAACCAAACTTGGTACATCCACAGCACCAGCTATTGTAAGGAGACCTGCAGCTACTCTGTCAGGGTTTAGTGATTATGCCAGGTTGTCATAAGCTATTACAGTACATAAGAACGCTTGTTTTTCTGTACAGATACTTTACGAGTAGACAAGAACACATGTAAGCACAATGATTTGTTTGGTCTCCTTTTCCTCCTACAAAACACAAAGTGTGTACCTGTGGCTCTAAGTTGATTTGGAACCTATTTAAAGCAAAAATAAATCACTAAGAAACTGGTTCATTCCAGTAGTATTTTTTGGGTGTATTTACTTAGCTGTCCTATAAATAGTTTGTATGAGATGGTTAAAAATACCAAAGATTAAAAGTTGCCTTTTTGTCTATTTGAAATTGCTATTTATTTATTTATTTGGCCTGACTGATGTATATGTGAAACATGTTGTCCAACAATAAACAGGATGTTATTTTGTCTCATTGTTCTAACACACACACACACACACACACACACACACACACACACACACACACACACACACACACAATGAGGCCCCTAACACACTGCAACACTGACAATGGAGTGCACGCTAAGGTAGTGATTGCAAGGAAAGTAGTCTGAGGGTACCCATGAAAGCAGGCAGGCCATGTGCCAACTGTGGAATTCCTACAAATACCTGTGGACATTTCTGGGGTCTCGGAGGATCAGCAGAGTGAGAGATCCGCTCAGGATCTCCCATGGAAAGAAGCCGAGGAAGGTGGGTTCCGCACAACCTGAGGAGCGTGTGGGCGATTGTTTGTAAGAGTTAGTGCTTCATTCTAAATATCTGGACCTGAGTTAACTTCTCTTCCTTCTTTATCCCCTATTCTACAACATTTCCTCCAGAATTCCGAAGCTATTCTTACCAGGTAGAAGCAGGATTCTATTGTTATTTTTTTCCCCCCTCTAAGGTCACGGACCCTTCCTTTTGACTACAGTCCACCCCAGAACTCAGGGTACCCCTTCCAAATCAGTGGCTCCCTCAGAGTTTCCCCCAGATTAGGAGGAAGGCAGAAAAGGAGAAGAGGACATGTTCTCTCTTGTTTAGCTACACTCACCATATTGCTTCAAGACCACAACTCACTTCTAGGTGCTACTCCATGTGATTTTACATTAACAGCTTGACAGTCTATTTCTGTGAAAAGTATATGTCTAAATCTCTGGCGGTTAAGTTTTGATGTGACTCTCCTGAGCCCATAACTGCAGGTGTAGTTTTGTTCAGCTCTGGTAAAATGCAATCTGCTCAGGGGCAGGCAATGAAGAGGGTGGGTTGTTCACAGAGAATAGCACATAACTATACATATTTTAAATAAACCCATGTGTAGGGCCTCCCTGGTGGTGCAACGGGTTAAGCGCAGTACTATGAAGCTATCCAGAGCCACTGCAGCACGAGTTCAATACCTGGTCAGGGAGATTCCCACATGGCGCAGCAGACCTCTCCTGCCTTGCTGGCTGCTCCCCTCAGCAGTGTATTTCAGTAGATCTGCCTGCTCTGCTCCCCACTCTGTCTCTGGTGAATCCTCTCTCTACCCCACACTTCTGGACTACACCCCAGCTTGTATGCATCAATAAATACATCTTAAGAAAAATAAACCCATGTGTTGAACAAATATATATATAATAAATTACAGTAATAAAGCCAATTAAAAATTGGTCTCCTTAAGATTATCAACTCTAAGCATTGTCTGTGATACTCCTCCTGGCCCCCACACCAAGGAAGACTGACACCACAGCCACTTCCTCTGACCTCACTGGGGAGCTCAGTTTTATGTCATTTTGAATTTAGAGAATTATATCACAGAGGGGAAAAAAAAAAACACCTAACTTTTTAAACAGGAAGTCTCTATTTTATAATTTCTTAGTTAAAATCTATTTTATGTCAGAGAAATGCACCTGTATTTTCAGAAAATGCTGGGACTCAGCAGAATTAGTTGTTAAGACATGTCTGGGCAAAATAATGAGGAAAATTTTGGGAACTGTGCATGTTGCTACATACGGTTTGTAAGAGTCACAGTCAAGAGTGAGGAGGAAATGGCAAAGGAAGGGAAATTTTTTCTCAGAGGCACTGTAGCCACCCCTGGGAATACTGTCCCCCATTCAAGAGACATGGCGCTCACTAACAGCTAACTTTTGAATCTCTTACACTTTTTGGTTAGAGTCTTGTAGAGATATATCTCTTCAGAACACATTTCCCTCTTTTGACATAACTTAATGGGGAAATAGAATTTTGGGGGGTTTGTCCAGACTTCCTGGGACATATTGTTTTATAATGCAAACAATGGCCTTGTAGTGACACTGTCTTTCCTATATTCAGGTGATCACAATCCTGACAATGTCTCTACTCAATTGTCTAAATCACACTTGTTAAATACTGTGACGCACCAAGGAGAGTTTTGGAACCCAGGGCTACAGACAAACAAACCAAAACAAGAAAAAGGGGAATGCTCTAGAGACCTCAAAGGGGCCCTATGGGAGGAATTCTGCATGAAAAGCTATGTGGCTGACGGGAAATTTTTCCAGTGTTGAAGTTGAATGTCTTTTGATGATCTCATGATCTTTCACACCCTTCCTTGCCTGAAGACATCTGTAGATGTGGCCTTTCTAAAATCCTGCTAATCAGAGCTTTCTGTTCTTTTCAGATAATATAATGTATTCCCTGAGAAAGAACTTCCCATCTCACTGTTCATTTTAGCCAGTAGGGATCTTCCAGAGTTTTCTCTTCCTTGTTCCCGTGTTTTCTTTTATGAGCTCCTCTTGAGTTAATTTGTGGCCCACTCCACACATTTACCAACTCTCGTGAGTGGTCTGTCAGGGAGGCAGCCGGGCTGCCATCTGCCTTATCTGGGATTAAATCTCCTTATCAACCAGGAGCAGATGGCAGCCATATTGTGTCTACCTAGCCATACTCAGAGAGACTAGGTGTTGCAGCTTTAATTCAAAAAGAAAAAAGAGAAACCCCAATAATCTCTTTCTACAAGTTTTGAACTTCAATAATACAGGAAAATTAGGGAAACCTTCACCCCTCCTTCCTCCCAGACTTCCAGAACAGAGGCCGTGTCTGACCTTCAAATATATACTGGAATTTGTGCTGCTGAAGACTGGCACTCATGGCCTCCTCAATGGCGCTGATGTCTTTGTTGAGCTTAACCACCAGAGGGTCATAATCCATGCTTTCCACATTAGCGACAATGGCATAGTTCCCCTCCTTTGCAAGTGGGATGAGATAGTGGAAACAGTGAACCCTGCAAAAAAAAAAAAAAAAAAAAAAAAAAAAGTTAGGGAGAAGGGTTACTAATACATCTTTCTGAGGAAAGGATTGATCTTCTTGGGTCAGAGTGCCCAAACAGCTGAAATGGGTGGCCCGAGCAGATTTTTATGTGTCCCTCCCACCTTTCACCAGAAATTCATCTTACTGTTACTTTGTGGAACAACAGAACAATCCCAGCAAGTCAGCTTCTGTGATTTTCGCTTTCTTTTTTAATCTCAATGTTGGGAGTGAGGAATTGCTGAGTTCCAAAGTTCCTTTCAATGACCAGACTGTTTGGTTACTGTGAAAAGGATTCTCTCTTTCTACAGAAAATTGTTATAGTTAAAATGAGAGGCGAAGCCACGGATCTTAAAAATAGGGCTTTGGAGTAAGACTACCTTAGTTTCCAGTCCCATTTACCAGCTGTGTGACTTTAGGCAAGTTACTTTCTCTCTATGCTTCAGTTTCCGTGTCTGTGTAATAGGGATGACAATAGCATCTAACTTGTAGGGTGCTCTGAGGAGCTACTACATAGAAAGAACATAGCACAGGGCTTGACACAATTACTAGACTTGTAATTGTTAATCTATTACTTAAATAGAACACTTACTGAACATCTATGCATTTGCTGGAAATTGTGCTAGGCCCAGAGAATGTAGAGCATAGTTTGTGCCCTTAGATGCCACTGAAAAGACCAAACATGACCAACAGGGGGCAGTGTCTCACTCAGAAGCACATGTATCCTGGGTGCCAGGGAACTTAGCCATGGGGTGTCAGATAAGGTTCAGGAGATGTGCCTTGAGTCACTGAGAACACATTCAAATAGGAGTACATTTGATTTGAAATGGTCTGACTGAGTTTGCTCATGCACAATTCTTATTTTTTTTGGTAGATATAGGGAACTACCAAACTGAGTTGGTAAAGATTAGCTCACCCATATCCTTCGTATTAAGCTGTAACGAAAGCAAGTTTTAGTTCAAATCATTCTATCACAGACATTTATTTTTATTAAAAAAAATTCACCAGCAGGCACTGTTCAGACAGACTCTTCTGTAAGTTCAGGAGTCAGTTAATTAACTATTGTTTTAGGTGATCTTGCCATGGCAAGTTCACTGGAGGTAGCTATGATGACAATCCAGAGTGAGGTTCTGTTGCCTGTAGAGTTGGCATTGGGTAACAAGAAAAATCCCACAGCAAATGGCTGTAAAAGTCTTGGGCACCATCCCTAATGATGCAGCTAGAGGCTCGACTCACATCTTTCTTTTTTAAGTCGGGTTTATTGAGAAGTCACTTACAAACAGCTAAATTTGCCCTTTCAGCACACAGTTCTGAGTTTTGGCAAATGTACCGGTTGTCTAGTCATGATCAAATCATAGCAGGACCACCACTCCCAGATTCCCTTGCACCCTTCTGCAATCAACTGCCATTCACACCCCAAGACTTCCCTAACCACGGATCTATTTTCTGTCCCTGTAGTTTTGTTTCCTCCAGAATATCATCTAAGAGGAATCACATAGCCTCTCCAGTTTGCCTTCTTTCACTCTGCCTAAAGTACCTGAGATTTATCTGCATTGTGGTTCTTTCCTTGTTATTACTGAGCAGCTCCCGAACCCCGTATCTTGACTGCCATTCATTTTCATGATGGGTGATTATTTTAATAGCTGTTAATCAGTTAATGATTAATTTTTACCAATGAAACGCACTCTGATGTCCGTGTACTAGTCAGCAAAGTTCACAGCTTTGATCAAGATAGTGGTGATTGCACTGCTGTGGCCCCCTCTGGAATGAGGCCACCCCAGAGAATGGTTGGATAGCCCCAGTGGGTCCATGACTACGGAAGTTGACTGCTACTGTGGTTAAAATTCACACTAAGTATTTCTCAGTTGAAATCTAATCAAGCCATCAATGCTAAGGCATTTTTATAGTAAATTACAGACATTGTGACTCCAAGCAATGGGATGTACAAAGGTCTGAGGGTGCAAATGGAGGGAAGTTCAGAGTAATGATGAGTGGTTCCTTTTAGCGACACAACAGATCACATGCGAGAGACAGAAGCTGAGCTTGGAGAGATGGGAAGGGGCTTTAGAGGCCATCAAAGGACTTTGAGAAGCCACAGGGAACTCTTAGGATAATTTTAAGAGTTAAAATGATAGATAGGAGCTTTAGCGAGATCATTCCAGTAGAGTAGAACATCGGTTGATGGAGGAATGGTAGTAGTTAAGAGTGTAGACTAATTAGAATGATTATGAACTGGAGGTAAGAACTCACAAGAGCCAGAGGTGAGTGGCAGACAGCAGAGATGCACACAGTTGTAAGGCACTATAGTCCTCTTCCAAAATGATTAGAAACGAATAAAGAAAGTAAATAATGGGGGCCTCCCTGATCGCACAGTGGGTTAAGCGCAGCATTATGAAGCTCTCAGCAGCCACTGCAGCATGAGTTCGATCCCGGGCCAGGGAGCCTCCCACATGGCGCAGCAGACCTCTCCTGCCTCGCCCGCTGCTCCCCTCAGCAGTGTATCAGTCGATCTGCCTGTTCTGCTCCCCACTCTGTCTCTGGTGAATCCTCTCACCACCCCACACCTCTGGTCTACACCCCAGTTTGTATGCATAAATAAATAAATCTTTAAAAAAAGAAGAAAGTAAATAATGAATCACTGGCAAATATTAAATTCAAATAAAGTTTTTTGTTTTTTTTCCTTCTGCATTCTGGCATGTTGCTGCTACACTTAACGCAGCTATGGCATTAAGGTTTTCTGCAAACACTGCTGATGACACAGCAGGAGAGCTGGTTTTCAGAAAGTGCACACTCAGGATCCCGGCAGTGACAGGCAGCTGCCCTCCTAATGGGGAGAGGAATCAGCTGAGAAAGGTGACGTTCTCAGCATCTTAGACTCAAATGGCAATTTAATTTTCTTCTTCCAAAGTTCAAACAGGAAAAAAAGACCCCAACAATTTTTAATGGTCTCACTATGTCTTTCAACTCTAGGGGGTGTCATTTGTCTTATGCTTCCATCTACAGAAAGGGGCTGTGTGTGGGTTAAATGTGACTTAGAGTGACACAGGTAAAATGTCAAATGCTCTTTGGACTGAGCCTTTCAGCACGGAACCTACTGGATTTGAGAAGCCTTTTGGGTTTGAACTTTAACAACATTAAAGAAAACTAGGATCTGGGAATATAAAAATATCTTGAGGAATAAGACAAATGTTTTGGCACTTGAAGTTGCCTTTGACATCTTGTTATTTATCATTAATGTCTTTGTTCTACTTATGCTTTCTTATCAAGGGGGCTCTCTGGGTCACAGGCCCCGAGACAGTGCCTAAACAGCCCCTTCTTCATTGCACCAGCTCCTGGACGACAGGGGCTAAGCTGGAATTTTCTTTTACGGCAGGATGGGAACAAAACAGACATTAGGCTAGTAATGATGCCAGCCAGGCAGTCTCTGTACCCTGGGTACACGCAGTGGACCACTGAGTTTAAAAAAAAAGAGAGAGAATCTCCAAACCAGTTCATTTTCTTTAAAGAGTAAAAGGCTTTGCTGGGTGAAAAGCGGCACTTACTTTATCTGAGTTTGACTTCAAAACAGCCAGGACTCAAGAATCACACTTTTGAAAAAAATTTTTTTTTTATTTGTGTCTTTTACATTACTGTATATTCCCCGTAGGTTTCCCACCACCAATTCACCCGTGAACCATCACCACAGTCCCCTGTGCTCCCCTCTCCCCCGTTCTGAGCCCCAGTCCTCCCCCATCTCTCGCTGGTTGATGCTCTTGTATTTGGTTCCCCTATATTCCTGTTATAAGTGAGACCATTCGATATTTTTCTTTTTCCTTTTGGCTTATTTCGTTGAGCATAATCCCTTCTAGTTTTATCCAGGTCGCTGCAAATTGCATGTGTTTATCTTTTTTGAATGCTGAATAGTATTCCATTGTGTATATGTACCACAGCTTCTTGATATGGCGTTTCCTCAAATTAATAAACGTGGAGCGACCATACGACCCAGCAATACCACTTTTGGGAATCTACCCAAAGGACAAAAAAACACTAATCCAAAAGGATAAATGCACCCGTGTGTTTATTGCAGCACTATTTACAATAGCGAAGATATGGAAACAACCCAGATGCCCAAAAAAGAATCATACTTTTTAATTGAGCAGCTGGTAGGCAGGACTGTTGCAGGTCTGAGGCATAAAAATGAACGAGGCTTACCAGAGTCCATCAAGAAACTCTCCACAGTCCCCCACTGTGGGGACCCAGAGCAGTCTCCACTTTTCTAACTTCATTACACTGCAATATGATGATTTGCTTGAGATTTGTCTTATTCACCTTGTACCATCAACTGTACGAATAAAAACCCCTCTAACTTGACAGTGAGGGAACCGTGTGTCTGTCGTGCACTCTCTGTGCCACACTGGGAGGACTCTGGCCTGTACAGACCGTACTTTAAAAGGAACAAATACACTATGGAGCAGACTCATAAGAAAGCAACCCGAATGCTGAGCCATTGTTATATGAAGTGAGGAAATTTAATTTAGAAAAAATAAACATGCTTAGCGTTCTCAAGAAAAGACAAGGAAAGATAATTAAGTCATTTTGGTTACTCCATCTTCTTTTTTTTTTCTTTTACTCACTAGGTCACTCATTTATTACAAAGGATATTAAAGGATATCAATCAACGGCAGAAAGGGGAGGGGTTTAGGGGACTGTGTGAGGGGAAGGTGTGGGGCAACCATGCCGGCTCCAGGGGCGCCCTTTCCCCTCAAATCTTCATATTCACCAACCCGAAAGTTCCTGTTACTCCGTCTTGCAGCAGACTTCCTCTGTTTTGACGATAATGTTGGACTGTTTCTTGGAAAGGTAATAAATAATGACTAAAACATAGCCAGCATTTTTAGAATAGTGCTGCCAAGATGGACTAAGTTAAAATGGGCAGAAAAGGGGTTAAGGATCTCTGAGATCTTCCTCCAACGTGTGGAACACATTCTCCCTGGAATTAACTGCTCTACTAGCAGGTCATTCTGGATGGAGAACACATCGTGCACCCACACAATCAATAGCACGAGTTCCAGGAGCAGTGGTAGTAATTAATTTGATGTTCCCTTGTTTTTCTGTGCAGTCCTGGTAACAGACATCAGAATGCAACTGCGTGGGTTGCTTTTTTTTTTTTTCCTGTCTATTGCCAATTGTCTATTCATAGAAAACACCTGATTTATTTCCCTGCTACTTGTAAATAAATAGGAAACAAATCTAAAAATTAACATGAAACCAATCAGGGAACATAGAGGAAGAGACTTTATTTCTGGGCAGCTGAACATAAGACATAAGATGAGAAATAACACTGAGTACACAGATTCCAAATCTGTAATGCGGCCTTTCCTACTCCGCTTGTGATGCTCCAGGCAATAAAGAAGTAACTGCCTGGCCAAGGTGGTGAAGAATGAGGACAATGAGTGGCATACCAAGGAGTGACAGCAACAGTTCACGATCACGTAGACTTTGCCTGGGTGCACCTGAGAGAGATGCAAGCTCAACATGGACGGCACACACAGGAAACGACATCCTGTTCATGTTTTTAAAAGTTAAACCAAGTTACCAGTACAACTGAAAAGAATATACACTACCAAGTTTAATAGAGTCCCTTGGTAACACAGAAGAAAAAATGTGTACTCTTTGCTTTGATCCCGAGGTTTCAAAAGTGTACACCTGCCTATTTGATGCTGCTTCGCAGATGCTCCATGAGCATCTCAAATGGAACATCTCCAACATGGATCTCAGGTCCAACCTTTTCCAGGCTGACTGCTCCCTTGGTCTTTCTCACTTTGGTTAATGGTGCCAGCAGTGACATTGCTGCTCTGAGTCAAGCCAGTGGTTTTCCTTGGGTCCTTTCTTTCACTGCCACCAGGCCCTGTGCCCAATCTTATCCATCAACAAGTACTACCTTGAGACCAGGCCTTCAATCTGACATGCCTCCCTCTTTGACCTGTCGCTCTGGTGCTCATAACTGGTCCCAATTCTGCTTCCCTTCATGTGTCTCCCTGCATATTCCTTTTCCATATACAAGCCAGAGCCACATACTGTGAATGAATGAATGAATGAAGAAATGAATGAGCGCCTCTCTAAAAACCCTCCTATGGCTTCTCGGCACACTTAGAACAACATCTGAACTATTCACAGAGTCTGCAGACCCTCTCATGTGTCAGGGTCGTGACTGACCTCCAGCTTGCCCTCTCCCATCCCTCCCTCCTCCCCATCCAGTCCTCCCTCTCTGGGCTGCAATCACATTGGATGCCTGGTTCTCAGAACTGACCAAGTGGATATGGTCTCAGGACTTTGTGGGTGTGGCCCCCTTTGTCTGAGGTTTCTTGTCCCACTCTGCACCATCCACGACAGCACCAGCGATATGTGGCTACTGACTGCTTGAAAGGTGACTAGTCCAAATTTTGGGGTGCTGTGAAGTATGTGGTAGATTTCAAGGCTTAGTATTAAAAAAACTCAACATTTATCATTCATCATTTCTTGTTCAGTACATGTTGAGATAATATTTGGGATGTACTGAGTTAGACAAAATGTGTTATTATAATTTCTGTATTTCCCTCTACTTTTTCAACAGAGACTATGAGAGAGTTTAAATGATTTACATCACCTGCATTTGCACCTTATCTTCTATTCCTATTAGCTAGCACTGTTTGATTTCATTACGTGATTTTATTTTGAGTTGCTCTTACTGGAAATGATCTTTTTTTGTCTGCTCAACAGCTGCTTCCCCCCATTAGGAGGTAGTTCCATGAGTGCAGGAACTTGAGGAGTTTTTCTTTGCTCTATCCCAATTCTTAGAACACTGGCCCAAAGAAGACATTCAATAAACAGGAAGGAATGAGCAACTGAAGGCTTCTCCTCTTTTCCTCCACCATTTCCACTGGTGTGCCAGCAGAGGCTACCAGAGCTAATCTGAATTTTCTACACTGCAGGGGAAGGAACAAGAGTTCAAGAACATGATACCTTTGAGATTATTTCCTTGAATTAGTATTTAACTTAATCTCTTCAACTGGGTTTTAAGTTCTTGAAAGAAAGGATCACATGGTCCTTCCTGGTTAGTACTTTAGTGAAAATATCACCAACCGTGAAATCACCATAATCACAAAGCTACCATGTTTTGAACACTTTATATGTGGCAGGCATTGCATTGATTATTATTTCATTTATAAAATGTGTAAGTTAGGAATTAGTGTCATTTTTCAAATGAGAAAACGAAGGGTTAGAAAAAGCAATGAACTGACTTCTGATCAGCTAGCCAGCTGGTATAGACATTCAAATCCACGTCATTCTGACAGGAAAGCCATGCAAACTCTGTCTACCATATTCACACACAGCATGCGACTGAAAACCTTCATAGTGATGAACACTAAAAATCACTTTTCGTGTCAAAAGGGACAAGATCAACATTAAGAACTGCAAGTTCCAGTGGGACTCCCCAGAAATAAGCCAATGACTGAGACGCACAGTGCACTTAAACCAGAAAGTCTTGGGTTGGACTGTATCCTACCTGACTTCCAGATGGAGGACAAGCAAGCAGCGGTCAGCCATTTCCTGGAAAGATCTGGCCAGTTCGCTCAGAGTCTGCATGATCTGCTCCGACACCGGGGGGAGGTCCACGCTTATGTGGCTATCCTGAGCAGGAGACAGCACTGAAAGAGGGGTGAGCACATAACACCAGTCATTTCATTAGACACTTACAGTTTTTGGAAATAACATTATTTTGTTGCTCATCGTGTTGTTTTGACCAATTTGACTAACACTAGTGTTGGCAGCATTAGCTATCCAGGACTTGACAGACCATTTAAGCACTTGGTTACACATAGAAGATGAGCTGTGTCTTGAATTCTTTCATAGATAGATAGAAACTGAATCTCTTGAGTCTTTGTCTATGCTTGTGTCCTTCCTGCAGCTTCTGGTTACACATCCACACAATTAAAAAAGATTTATTTATTTTATGCATACCAGAACTGGGGTGTAGGCCACAGGTATGGGGTGGTGAGAGGATTCACCAGAGACAGAGTGGGGAGCAGAACAGGCAGATTGACTGAAGTACACTGCTGAGGGGAGCAGTGGGAGAGGCAGGAGAGGTCTGCTGCACCATGTGGGAATCTCCCTGGCTGGGTATCGAACTTGTGCTGCAGTGGCTGCGGATAGCTTCATAGGCTGAGACTTCACCCCTTGCGTGACCAGGGAGGCCCCACATCCACACAAATGTTTGTGAAAACTCAATACTTTTTAATGCAGCCTACCCTGTTTCTGAGAGATGCGACTATCTTACAACAAGACGTATGTTTTCAATAACTTTCATTCATTGACTCTGGTTCTACTAACTTTGCAAACATTCTCATATGTGTCCATATTTCAAATACTGAAGAAATCTCTTTGGGCTTCCCTGAAGTCTTCCTTTTTCCAGTGTAATGTTCCCAGTTTCCAACTATTAAATATTCGGATTGAATAATTTTCTAAGTTTGATAATTCACCAACAAAAGCATTTCAGCTGTTCTATATCTCCCTTGAAATGTGGAATGTTCAAGTTCCTTGTTCTACCTCCCACGCTTCTTGGCATGTGAGTCTAAAAGTCTGGGGCCAGGGGGAATAGTGGTGAACTGTTCTCTACTTCAACACATTGAGAGAATACAGTCAACTAAAGGTCTGAGAAGGAGTTTTTGGAAAATTTGATAAAGTTACCTTCTATATCGCTCCCCAATGATTGATAAAATAGTTAACAGCACTTGAACATTTTCTTCAGGAAACAGCAAAAATGCGAATGAGATTTGTTTATATCTAGACTTTGGTTGTATTTCCAGTTCTCCACAGTTTATCAAAGATCACAAAGAATTTGGCAATTTCTCTTAAAAGTTCTCTTAGTTCCCTAGAATCTCAAGGACTGGCTTTGAGTTCTGTCTCCACTACTTTTTTAATGTGATTAAGAGCTAATTAGTTAAATTGATCTGCCTCAGTTTCTTCATCTGTAAATAGAGACAATAGTACCTATACCATGGGTTTGTCAGGAGCACTGAATGGGTTAATGTAGGTTAAAACATATGAAACAATAGTACATGTTAATATAAAGAATAATTGTAAGTCATTATTATTATTTTTAGCATGTGATTTGTCCAGGTTAAGGGTCTTAAGTTTAATAACAGCAACCAGGTACTTAAAAAATAATTCCACCCATCTTGAAGTTCAATATCCATTTATCAGTATTTTTGCTTTTCTACCTGAAAATTCTTCTATCAGAGGATTCATTGTCCCTACACTTCCTGGGCTCTCTGGACTAAGGGAATGTGGGATTTGGTGGGCACCACTGGCTAACTCAGGAGGTGCCCGCCTTACAGAGTAGGGTGCAGCAGTGTCTACCGTGATGTAGACACAGCAGTGTCTACAGTGTCTACCAGCTTTTTGTGCTGCCTCCAGTCCTAGACTTTGCCAAGTCTAGAGAAGAGAAAATTCAGACTCACAAGGTCAAGGTCTTCTCTATGGAATTGAACTTTCATGCATTAAAATATCACACCAAATGGACACACATTTTTGCTCAAGGGAAATGGTGTGTTAGGTGGAAGGGAATGTAGCCACATAGATTTAAAGTTACTACCAGCTTTGGCATCATTCAAGATGGTCACTAACTCGATCTGCAGGAGACTGGATGGTGATATGCATGCCCTCCCTAGTGTGACATTATTCTCTCATAGGGCCTCCCTGGTGGCAAAATGGGTTAAGTCTATGAAGCTATCGGAGATTCCTACATGGCACAGCAGACCTCTCTTGCCTCGCCCTCTGCTCCCCTTAGCAGTGTGTTTCAGTCAATCTGCCTGTTCTGCTCCCCACTGTCTCTGGTGAATCCTCTCACCGTCCCCGACACCTCTGGCCTACACCCAAGTTCTTGTATGCAGAAATAAATATATCTTTAAAAAAATAAAATAAAATTGTTCTCTCATTGTTTGGTTGCAAGGTGAGGTCACTGCTTTGTTTTCAAATGTCTTCATATGGCAGCCTGGATGACAGCAACTATAAGTAACACTGTTCTCATATTTCCAATCAGTTTGCGACTTTTGATACTCACTGGAATGGAGAGCTGTCTATCTATCAAGGAAAAGGGCAAAAATCAGAACTGGATAAATGGGACTAATGGACTGAGGTCCACAGCTCATCTCTCTAACTTTCTCAAAGGTGTTCTGGACAAATTCCACCAAGAGAAAAAAAATGTCCTTTCTTACTATAGAAATACATAATCTCTTCATGAAAGCCAGTTGGTCACTATCAAACTGTGCAAATTAAAAAAAAAATTCCAATAGACTAAGTTAACAGCAAGATAAACAGTCCAGGTAAAACTTGCAATGAGGGAAGCAAAAGAAGCTTGGGAGAGCAGCAAGCTGCACATTTTGCTGGACTGTAATCTATAGCAAACACATAACATAGTAAAGCAACATGAAAATTATGCCCAGAGCTCTACTGAAAAGCTGGCTTATGAATTCCTGAGGGCTCACTGAAATCAACAATTTTTTTTTTTTTAGAAGGCGCATGCTGAGCAAAGAAATGCTGTGTGTGGTAAAGACAACACAAAATAATTAACTACCTCTTTACTGTCAAATGGAAGCTGACAAAGAAAGCAAGGCTGTCAGCGTCTGCTTGGGAGATTAAAGTCAAGATAAGAAATTACTGGACACACATACACATTGACATATGCTCTTTTAGAGGGTACTCGATTGTACATCTGTCTCAGAGACTGCTCTTCACATCAGCAGAATCTCATATGTTGGACTTCAAATATTAGTACAGGCCTCCCTGGTGGCCTATGGGTTAAGTCTCAGCGCTATCACCACTATGGCCTGAGTTCAATCTCCAGCCAGGGAACTAACCCACAGGTGGCGCAGCAGACCTCTCCTGTCTCACCTGCTGCTCCCCTCAGCAGTGTATTTCAGTAGATCTGCCTGTTCTGCTCCCACTGTCTCTGGTGAACCCTCTCACCCCCTGTACCTCTGGCCTACACCCCAGTTCTTCTACACACACACACACACACACACACACACACACACACACACACACACACACACACACTAGTACTTCATCATTTTATTGAGATAAGCCTGTTGAGCTATTTTTCTAATATGCTGAGGATAGGTCACATCAGATCATTCCTAACATTCATGTTCTCTTATACCCATTGCATGCAAGCAAGCATCTGTGAGACACCTGACTAGCTGTGGTAGAGTGACTGTGACTTTCTGTATTAAATGGATTGGTCTCTATGAGGAAGCTGAACCTTGGTCTCTGGGGCAGGTGCTGCAGGTGAGGTGAACCTATAGATATTTCTACTTCTCCCTTGCTCTGCTTTAATCTAGACTCTGGAAAGTGAAACGTTTGGGGGCCCAGTCTCATTTATAGATAGAGGTGACCATGCATTTCACCACCTGGTCAATGAGCCCTAAGTAGAGTTTTGCGTGGCCACTTGATCTAACCCTGGATTAATTTGAGGGTTTTTGAGGCCACAGTTTGAACCCATCTTTTGACAGGAAAACAAAAGTACAGGTTGTGGCCACTAAAATTTCTTGAATTTTAATCTCAAAATAGTCTTCAATTGCAAGCCCAGTTACAATTCAACACATGTCCATCCTTTACCAGGGCTTGTGCCTTTCCCTTTCTCTGCAACTTTTTCCAAATTCATACCTTTGTCCTCAGGCTCTTTGCCCTTCCTACTCTACTACTCCTCTCTCAAGGACCTCAGATTCCTAGTAAGACTTCCAAAGAATTGTCAATATTTGCTATAGTCTGGCTCTATTAACTCTTCCACATACCATATCTGATTTCTGCCTTTACCTCTTTATTATTTTGATAATCATCACCAGTGATATGCTAATTGCCAAATCCAATGGGCACTTTTCAGTCCTAATTTCAGCAAGGTTCTCTGCTACATTCAAAGTGGCCATTTCCTCCTAGAACTTACCTTCTTTTGGCTTACTAGGTGCTATATTCCTCTGGGTAGCCTTTAAATTTTCTATTATTTTCACTTTCCTTCACTGGGTCCTCTTCCTTTAGCCCCCCTATAACAAAGCTGCTGGTATTCCCATGGACTTTTCTCTATCGATCTTACTGGTTATCCTCTATGTTTTCTGAGTGAATACAACCATTTTCACGGTATTGGCTATTATCTATGAACCGATGACTCCTTAACTTCATGTGAAAAACTACTTGCAAACTCTCATTCTTTGTACTTCCCAGAGGCATCTCAAGTGCAATGTGCTCAAAACTAACTCATTATCTGTCTTTGGTATCTGCTCTTTATCCTGAAATCCCTTTCTATCAGTGGTCTATAAATGCAGGAACTTCAGGTACTAACGTGAGAGTCATCTTGGAATCTCTTTGCTTCATCACTCTCCTCAGCAAACACTAATTTCTGCCAATTTTATTTCCTAAATGTTTTCTTTCAATATATCTTCTATATCTACTGTCGCTTGGCTAAGGCTTCATCTCTTCCACAGATCAATGCACTTGTCACTGACTAATGTCATTGTCTCATGCCTGGCTCCTATTTTAATTCATTCTCCATACTTTTTTTTTTTTTTTCAATATATATTTTTATTGTTATTTATGTCTTTT
>PVIJ01006608.1:0-47457 GCA_004024925.1 Scalopus aquaticus
TTCCATCCATGTCGCTGCAAATTGCATGTGTTTATCTTCTTTCCATGATGAATAGTATTCCATTGTGTATATGTACCACATCTTCTTGATCCAGTCATCTATTTTTGGACATCTGGGTTGCTTCCATACCTTTGCTATTGTGAATAGTGCCGCAATGAACATACGGGTGCATGTATCCTTTCGGATTAGTGTTTTTGTGCCCTTTGGGTAAATTCCCAAAAGTGGGATTGCCGGGTCGTATGGGAGCTCCATGTTTAGGAGTTTGAGGAATCGCCATACAGCTTTCCATAGTGGTTGGACCAGTTCACATTCCCACCAGCAGTGTAGAAGAGTTCCTTTTTCTCCACATCCTTTCCAGCATTTGCAAACAATAATTTTTTTAAACTAAATTTTGATTTGAGTGACTTGAGTTTTGAGACATTTCTTAGCCAAGTAGGCTTGGAAAAAGTCACATGGTATCTCTGAGCCCTCCTTTCTTCAGAAAGGAAAGACGATGGTAGTATTTGGGCAGTTGGGGAAGTCCGATGCAAAATAGTAAAAGTGACAAGAAAATATAAGGTGCGTGAGATTTATTTTGGAAAAACATTAATGCCCTTTGATGCCATCGTGTGTTCCAAGGTCATGTTATTAGACCCGTTGCTACCCGAAGAAAAACCCATTGTCGTCTTTGGCAGTGTTCTTTTACACACCGGCAGTGATTCCGCCTCCTCTCTATATTGACGGCAAAGGACATTTTTGTCAGCCCACATTTCCCAAGGTGTGGTTTGTAGCGAGGGGCAGGCAAGTTTAGTGTCCATACCAGAGCAATGCCTTCCCTCCTAGTGAGCATCTCATCTGGGAAAACCTTTTCCAGCATGCATTCTACACGCAGATGCGTGACCCCTGTGTAACACTGTGATCACGTCATACAGAACAGTACAAATAGACGGTCCAGTATTTTTCTCCCTATATCACAGTGGACTGTGTTGTGTGCATTCTGGGGAGATCGCCTGTCTTAGTGGGAGATAGCTAGTCTTAGTGGGAGGTTTCATACCTACATTCCCCTTTTCTTTTTCATCTGTAGTAGCACCTCCAGCCATGTAAACTTGTTCTTGCTAACTATAGGTCTCTTGGGAACCTTAGAAAAAATAGGTCAAGGTACCTACACTCACAAATGGTCCTCTATTCCCAGGATCATTTGAAGCACTTCATTTACATAGATTACTTCACTCCATACCCAGAGCTCTGAGGTGGGAAACTGACACACAGCTGGCACCGAACTGGCTCAGGTGGTGTAGTCAGCCTGGAGCTGGGGCTAGACCCTGGGCCTCAGGCTCTGGATTCTGTGCTTTTCATCTCCATGTTCAAATCCCATGTTTAAATCTGGTCAGCAGTTCTGTGATCTCTGTTTTAGGTAAAACTGTGTGACTGAGCCATCAGCAGTGTGTTTTGAATGATTGGGTGAAGAGCCCAGACATGCAGGTTTCGTGGGGTGTTCTGGAACCTCAGAACTGGTAGGCAGCTAAAAGGCCTGTTAGAGTGCAGTCTGAGGGGTACCCCAGAACTCCCAAACTTGCATGCTCTGAATAGGTCCCGCATCTGCCACATAAAGACAAAGCAGACTGTTGGTGTGAAAGACTTTTGTAGAATTGGTCTTCTTGGAGAGAGAAGAAAGGATAATAGCTGCTATCCCCGTCGACGGTGAGTGCCCAGCCAAGGAGGGTTGACCAGAGTGGGGCCGCTGAGACTCCAGAATTTGCCACAAGTGAAACCTTCTGGTGGGGAACCATGGAAAGTGACAGAAGGAGCCAGGCAAGTTTGGGATGAAAGGAGGAAAATCAAAGTACAAATCAAGGTAACTGCTGCCGTTTCGGCCTCCCCACGGATCTCTCACCCACGTGTGTCCTTCCCTGTCCCCCGCGTCCCTGGTGCAAGTCCAAAGCCGAGAAGCCAGTGGGACTTCACATCTCTCTCTGTCCCCTCCTAGTCTTCTCCGCCCGCTCAGCTCCACCCTTCCTTAGGTGGGCAGGGAACCTGGAACCGATTTATGGAGCTTTCGCTCTGACAGGCCCACTGGCTCAGCCTCTTGGCCAGCAAAAACAGTTCTCTTCTGAGGTAGGATCCTGAAAAGATGTGACTCAGGAAATTTCTTTCTGGCCTCAGTTTTAATTCTTTTAGGGAACTCTCATTATGTTACAACATGGAAATGGTGTTTCCATGACTATTTTTTGGTCTTTAAGTACCTTGTTGTACCTATAATTATTATTTTCCCAAGAATGGAGCTGAAATCGCTTCAAGATGAAAGAGCCATGGTGCTGTGGGTGGTGAGCTGCTCCGAACTCGAGAGCTACAACAGAAATTAGAGGTTCACAAGGTAATTGCTGTGATTACAGTTTTCTCTTTGGCCCCAGACAGGAGCTCTTGAAACACAATATTCTACTAATTTTTTAAATGTACAGTTTGCAAAGCAACAAGGAAGTGACTGAGCGTACGTGCTATTTCTTCCCATTTCCTATGAACGTGAGCATCTTGTTGGGTCTTTTGCAATTGCTGAGGGAAAGCCAGACGTTGACTTTATTACTAGACACTCTTCAAAGGCTTTAAAAAAATCAAGTGCTCAATCAATCTTACGATATTGTGTAAGAAAATTATTTTAAAAGGAAAACATTTCCTCATCATAATAGTCCCACATAGCAACAGCTTTTAAACATCTTTATGTATATCTCTAAACTTATAGGTAATTTTACATTCTAAATACTGCTATTTCTTTCTCTCCCTCCATCCCTCCAATAAGGGTATTTCTTAATATTTGCACGCATAAGCTTTAGTAACCAGGTGAAAAGCCCTATTTGTTTGCTTTGCCACCTCTCTGTTGTTGGTTTTAGGTTATTTCTAGCTTATTATATTATAAAACCTGGTAACATGTTTTATAGGATCCCTTCCTGCATATTATTGACTCAGTGCTGGAACTTTTAATAGGAACCCCTGAAACGGGATTGCGTGTGTCAAATGTAAGAGCAGTTTTGTAGCATGGAATGCAGTTTGCACTTTGCACTGAGTGTATTTTCCTGAAATACCATAGCACACAAAACTGAATATAGTAAACATAAGCAAGTCATTCCAACCACACTGATAATTTTTAAATTCCAAATAAAATAATACTGAGGTATCTTTTATCATTATAAAGTTGTAAGAAGTAGACGGAGTGATAAAAAACAATGAATAAAAACCAGAAAGAAAATGAATACACAGTAGTAGTGTAAAAGATTAATAGCTTCCATTTGTTGGAGTTAGGATTGGAAAGGAAAAAAGTCACAGCAGTAGGAAAAAAGAAATATTCTTTCTCAGCTGGTGGGGGCAGGTTTCACCGTAAGGATGTTAAAAATCCAGTCTTTTTTTTTTTTTAAGATTTATTTATTTATTATGCATACAAGCTGGGGTACAGGCCAAAGGTGTGGGGCGGCGAGAGGGTTCACCAGAGACAGAGTGGGGAGCAGAATAGGCAGATTGACTGAAATACACTGCTGAAGGGAGCAGCGGGCTAGGCGGGAGAGGTCTGCTGCGCCAAAATCCAATCTTAAAGGCTGAGCGTAAGTTTACACGACTGTTAAGAAGATGGTGGAGAAAAGGCAAAGGTACAAGTGTTACTGAGTAAGCAAACGTTCACAGCCACTGGAGTAGCATCCTCAGAGTTGTAGTTGCCAGGAGAGGTTTTGGTATATTGGGGCGCCATTAATGTGGGTTCTAAATAGAGAAAGTGAAGCCAGAGAGACAGAGTGGGCACGCTGTGCTGCTAAGGGGAGTCTGGGAGTAGTGGGACTGAGCGGAAGGACTCATCAGCCACGGTCAGGTTTCATTCTAGGTTTTGAAGCAAGAGAGTAACAGTCAGATTTGTGCTTTCGGAAGGCTGCTCTGGGTTCAGTGCGGAGGTGGAAGGAGAACAGCTGGGAGGCTGTGAAAGGGTTTGGCTGGGGCCTGATCAGACCCTCCAGGCAGGAGCCCTTGCAATGAGTTTCAGAAATGTTGTAGCAGTCGGCTTCATAGCACTTAGTAGCCCCTGGGTGCAGAGGGTCAAGCAGAGCAATGGTGACCTTGAGTTCCAGCTGGGCATCTTGATGCCATCCACTGATGGCTCTACATGGATGTGGGCGGACACATGTATTTTTGGAAGAAGCCTTAAGTTTGGGGTGTGGCCCCAGAGAGGAAGTAGATTGAGCCACATCAGAAGTACTTAAGACAACTTCTGCTTGTGAAATACCCAGCTTATTGGCTCTTCCCTTTTCAGTCTTGCTCTTTCACATTTAATTCCCAAACCCTTAGCCAGAAGCTTCTTCTGAAAGTCAAGACTAATCAGCTCCTTTTTAAACCCGCAGTGGCTCCATCTTTAACCTTCCCCTTCAGAATAGAACCTAAACTGCTTCCCCTGGCTCCTCCTTCCTGCCTTGGGCCCGCCCATCTCTTTCTTCTCCCCTTGCCCTGACCACCTGGTCTCCTCAGTGTTTTCTTCTCCCCACCTAGAAGAACACTGTACTTGGCAGGTACCCCTTTATCGAGTGTGAATCCTGACGTGTGGGAGGAGTCAATATTTGTGGATGGATGAACCCAGTCTGTGGGAGCCCCTCTCTGCTCCCCTCACATTTCTCAGCACAGACTAAACACCTGTGACTTTCCAAGAGCAAACACTGGATCAGAAATACCAGATAGGGCATCATCCCTCTGTAAAACGAGCTCCAGTTTTCTTTGCTAATCCAAGGACAAGCCAACCAATTCTTTGCATGGATTTTTCTACCAGTCACTCTCAATGGTATTTTTCCAGTGGGTCACTGATATTTTAAAGTATGCCTAGAAGCTTCCACAAGCCTGTGAGTCTCCACGTGTTGTTGTGATTAGCTGCTAATAATAAACCCATTTTCTGTGTGCGGGTACACGTGCCGCAGTCAGTTTGAGTAAAATTGGTGCCCAGCATCGAGACCACCGCCTCGCACCTAGGACTGCAGCGCTGAGGAGGCTGGAGAGTAGTTCTCACACCTGCTGTGCCTAGCACGGCAGTCAGCGGGGGCACCCATGAGGTGGTTGATGGGCAGCGAGGGGAGGGGGGCACAACCCCAATGGGCTGTGGGTCGATTTCTTCCCGCTTTGCTTCTTGTCTCCCTGCCACCACCATCCACCCCCCACCCCCACCCCGCCCCTCCTTACAGAGCTGCTTTGGGTTCTGCAAAGTGCCCCTCTCAGTTCCTCTTTGACACCTTCATAAACAGTTATTGGGATGAGAAGGAAAAGGTTTTTGAAGTTATTTGTCTGGTGGCCCGATTACTAAATCCTTGGCTGATTTTGTTTTTTAAAGGTTCCTCCATCCTCTGGACCCTGCTGTATCTGGTTTGAGAGCCCCGTGTGTGCATTCAGACCAAGGGGGCAGGAAGCTGGGGTTTGGATTTGATGCTTTCTCTCACTAGCTGAGGAATCAGGGATCATTCTGTGTTTCAGTCTCCTTATCTCCAAAGTATGGATAATAGAAAGCTTATGGGTTACTGTGAGGATTAAGTAAGATCATATATAAAAACGCACTCGTGCTATTTTTATCATCTCTCTGGAGAAGGGGGCTGAGAATGAGCTAATATGGGAATCTGAAGACAATTAGACAGGGAAAGGAAGAGAAGGAGGAAGCACCTGTCTGTGCCAGCTGTAGGGTGAGGAAGTCAGAGCATCAGCGAGGGTACGTGATGCAGCGTCACACAGCGCCAAGCAGGAGGCCCCTTACAGCACGTGCCCATGGCCCCAGGATCAGGCCCCTCAACATGACTCTCGGCCCCACCACCTTATTCCTGCTGCTTCCGAGTTCTGAGGTGAACCCAAGACAAAAGCTGGACCTGCCAACAGGTGGTAGTTGAAAGCTAGCATAGGTGACCACATAGGGCTATGGGCACCCCTCGAGGGAGTATCTCATGGTGTGGGGCCCCCGAGGCCTCTGGCCATCTAGTGCAGGGAATGATCTTTTCAGGGAAAAGCAAGACTTGGCATAGCCTCAGAAATGCATTGGACTCTCATCACATAGCATATGGAGCAGCTAGACTGCCATGTGATGGCAGGGCTGGCTTTGAGGGTGTGTGTGGGGGGTCTTTTCTACTGTTTTCTATTCATATTGCTGGATTCTGACATGGGTGTAAGAGCAGAAATGGTATGACAAGAAGAGTATTGACTAGGAAAGCAAACAGGTCTTCCCCTTGCTCTGAGGGCTGTTATCTCCCTCTCTGGCCTGCTTTTCTCATCAGTAGAAGTGAAGACAGAGAGGGAGAAGGGCAGAACTTCCTCCCATGCAAAGTCCTCTGCCTACATTGCTTTCTGGACTTCTGGAAGGCTTCCATTGCTGCCTCAGTGGTTGAGGGGGTATGTTTCATCCGGGTCCTGGGCCTTCACAAGGAGAAGAAAATTATTTCATCATTGATATCTTATAAATATGACTGACTTGAAAGGCAGAATGCATCCTGGGGAGATGTAGGAAATCAGTATTCTACATGCACCTCTCAGATACAAGATACAGGCTGCTGTATTTACCTTAGTTAAGATGGGGCTTCCTTCACCTGGCTGGAATAAACACTTCGGTCTTTAAAGTGAGTTGCATAGGAGAAGTAAAGAGCAGTCTCCTATACACCTTTAATTCTAGATGCTTTTAATACAAACAGATGCATTCGACTTGAGAGGACAGGAGCTCCTACTCCAGGCCTAGCGGACACAGTCCTTGCCCTTGCAATGCGTGCACACCTAACAGGGAACATAGGGGTACATGGGAAATTGGGCTTGTGTGGGTTCTGGTCAGAGGCACTACCTTTTCCTTGGTGGGTTTTTTTGTTTTTTTGGTTTTTTGGGGTTTTTTTTCATGGAATAGTTCTCAGAGTCTTTGGAGGAAGTATTGCTAAGAGTAGTAATTGAATCTTTGCTACAGGTCTAAACTGTGACTTTAACTTGTCAGGCGGGGCCTAAGTCCTTAGTAGTTGATTTTCAGTTTATCTTTGTTGTCTGTGGGCCAGATTCCACCCCCATGGAACTACTCATCTGAAGTTCCAGTGAGAGGACAGTAAAACGTTCAAATGAGATCTGTGCAAATACCAGAGAATCTAAATCTTCAGGACACTTTCTGTTGTCTAGAATAGAACAGATAAACAGCATAAATCTATTTGTGGATGACCTATCCACTTTCCATTTTTTGGCTAAGTTATGCAAATAATTTTTTTTTAAGTTCATCATTTCCTCTTGTGTAGCAGCCTCATTTAACTCCTATTAATCTTGAAACTAACAAACGATAACATCTTCACCCCCTCCTTTCCTATAAGCGGCTGCCACCGGCCCCTCTTCCTCTGCAAGCAGGTATTCTGTGCTCTGCTCCCTCTTTGCACCCACTGTGTGGTGTGCAGCTGTCACACAGGATGGTTCTCAGCACCTTAAATGCGTCAACTCCACACATTAGTGAGAACTGTGTTCCCAGCATTTGAGTGGAACACTGGGGGGAAAACAGAAGGGGCAGGCCAGGCCCCATTCCATATGGGGACGAGTTTTGAGAGGATTTCAGCAGAAAGGTCAGCAATTGCTAAAGCTCTGAGGTGGGGCCAAACTTGGGCTCAGAAAGATGGCGGTGCAGCTTAGGAGTGGTGAGGGTATGGGAACTAGAGAAGTCAGGGCAACACAGGGCGGACCACACAAAGCCTCACAGGCAAAATAAGGACCTGGATTTTATTCTCACAACAGTGAATTCATTCATCCTCCCTCCCTCCCTCCCTCCCTCCTTTCGTGTGTGTTTATGTGTCGCATGCACACACTTTTCATTCAATTCTGTAAACTCTGACTAAACATCTTCTATGTAAACAAACATAAGTGTGATCCTAGTATTATCCGTATTATCCTTACAGACCTTTTAGTTGATTAATAGAGAAGAGGTACAAGTAGGAAACACCTCAGAGACAGGGCAAAGAGTGGAATCTTTCCGTAGAAAGCTCAGAGTATTTTATGAATAAGTGGTTTCCTTGGTCTTATCAAAAGCAGTTCCAGGCTTCCTATATTTTCTGGCAAGGGTCATTGTTTCTGGGGTAGGTAGGAGGCATGTAGCTGGAGAAACGGAAATAGAGGTCATGTTTGATTTTCATACTTAGGTACTACCAGGTGTAGTGACTGATGAATAAGTAAGGAATGACACAAAACCCAGCCCTCAGAGGAAATCCTCACTTGCATAATTTGCCTAACCCCTCTCTCTTTTAAGGTAATGGGCATTTGTCATTGTCATTCTCTCTTCTGGCATCTTTATTCACAGTATTCTTTGTTATCACATTTGGATTAACTTTCTGGGCTTTTTTCTGATCACATTATTATAAATTTACACATCCTTGTAGCTGGGGCCTTGCAGTGGATAAAGAAGTTACTGACTTGGCAATGAGGCTGTAAGAGAATTTGTTGAACCCTCGGAGATTCTTTGTAAAAGTTGACTCCTGTGCCAGCCTCTCCTGTGCCCCGGACACACAGCTGCCACCTCCCCATGAGGTCACATGATTGCTCAACTAGCTGAAAGCTGAAGCAGTTGGGGTCTTGGCCCCATGAGGCCAAAGTAGTCTTACCATGAGTCCTCTTGTAACACTTTGTGTGCCGGTGCCCTTTAAATTTACCAGCCCTTGGGACCGGCCATTTTCTGTGCCGCCGCATGAATGGTAGAAGCATTCAATAAAACACACACAACTCCTGAACTACTGGATATTAAAAAGACTGTAATATCTCTCATAAAACACCTCACACTTTCACCAAAACAATGTGTCAAGCTTCTAGACTGAGTACGATCAAAGAAATAGTTCCTAATAGTTCCAAATAAATCCACCGCGGCGTGAAAAACCGGAGACTAGATGAACACGTATGAATACGTGAGCGGCCACCTGATACTGGTGACAAAAACACGTACTGATACGTGAGCGGACCACAGAGTGTTAAAAGAATCACACAACATTTGCTTTGTGGTGATCATGTAACAGAAGTATCTACTAAAATGCCAGTTTGAAACTACCTCTCGGGTGCTGTAAAGTAATAAGATGGAAACACTTTTTGTTGAGTAAAAATTCTTTTTGTTGAAGAAAGCACTTTCCACATAAGAGCACTTGTTTCAAAGATGTGTTGCTGTCACTGTCTCCGGTGTTTTAGGAGTTTCTCTCGTGGACCCCCCTGGGTGCCTGTCCCCCTTTGTGCAGGCCACTGCGGGCCTCGTGCATCAGACTCGCGCCCCTGAGGCAGGTGTCTGTCAGCTCGGCGGGCTTGTCTCTCAGAAATTCTGTGCTGTTGTTTTATTGTCACCCGCTGTTTCCTTTCTCTCTCATTATCCTCCTAAGATTTAGCTTCAAAAACTTGTGCTTACTTTAGAAATCACATCTACCCAAAATACGAACAATTTCCCCCACTTGCCTACATAGAAAGAAGGCGCCACATACTTAAAAAGTAACTCTGAAGCATAAAATCTTAGTAACAACAATAGTATCGATGTGAATAATATAACATGTATATTTCAATAAAATGTTTTTAGGAAGTTGCCAAGTAACTATTGTAATGTCTCACTCCTTCTAAACTAACTTAAAGTGTGTGCCTTCTTTTGTCCCGTTAAACCTGTACGCTCCGCACCGTGTGTCTCGTCTGACACATGTGTGACTTTACTTGTAGAGCATTATGGGAAGACCTTCAGAGGGCCACGCCACAGGAATCCAAAATTTACTTAACCATTTTCAAGGCAAGTTGATGTGCATACTTTGCTGCTTTGTGGAGCCGTGAATACTGAGGAATTCCTATGTGATTTCTTGCATCTACCACCTTTTGGGGCTGGGGGTAGAGTTCAGCCATGACTGGTACCCAGCCCCTGTCTTCAGAGAGCTCGCATCTCTTCTAGTGGCGGGAGATAAACCCCTCTAAAGTGAGCACCCCGCCAACAGGACCATTTCGTGCTGTGGCCATGCTGTGGAAGTGCCCAGACGGTAGGCAGGGGTAGCCAGGGGAACTGGGAGGGCGCACTCTCCTTTAGATTGACCCTGTAGCCCGCGTGCGGGAAGGGACTTTGGACTGAGGCCTGTTCAGAAGAAAGTAGAGAGCCAAGGCGCCTAGGGAAGAGAGTTCCTCCAGCAGAGGGAGCAGCTGGTGCAAATCTCCCAGCTAAGAACAAGCATGACTGGATTGCAGTGTGTCTGTGAGAACATCCGTTGTTTCTCTCCACCGTGACTGAGGGGCACCGCCGTTTCCTACCTTGCACAGCCTCAGAAGTTTTCATTATGATGCCCGACTCATATGACTTCCTGGCTCTTTCTGGTCACCCTCTCTCACCTAACGCTTCTCTAATTTGCAGCAGCTGTATCTTCTCTGTGTATTCAGACTCCCAGGATTATGTATGAGATGATCATTAAAAGTCTCCATGTCGAGGTTGGATGTGCTCGTCTAGATAAACACCCCTCCTTAGCAGCACGGAGTGTGTGAATTTGCTCCATTGCAGCATTTTCTAGGGAAGGTGTTATTCTATTATTGGAATAGGCATGTCTTCTTGGATTCCTTTATTTATTAATTCATCCTCCCTCTTTCTTTCCCTCCTCCCCACCCACAGTCTTTTGAGTCACTTCAGATGCATACTCAGAAATGCAGACACACTTATTAAATATACTTTTAATGGGATGAGAGATATAATTTTATAGCCCATATTATCTACCACTTTGCTCTTCATCTTTATTTAATTTTACATGTATGACATTTGAAAGAAGTCACTGCAGATGTTGTATGTCTGGCAGTGGAAGGAATGGCACTTTGTAGCACAGGCAGACGTGTTAGTTCTGGGAGGACCTGTCCCTGGGTCCCTTAAACATGGACGCCTTCAGTGCATTTTACTTCACTTCTTTCTGACAGTGGCCAAAACCTGGAGTGTAAAAAAAGAGGTGTCACCCAGACTCAATTGTGACGATTGCAGTCAGAGTGGGTGTTATTAGTAACCTTTAAAAATGCATATGTGAACTTTGTACCCTATTAGTTTATAGATAAGCTGGTAAAATTTTGACATAAGTCCTGAGGCCTTTCCCAGAAAAAAAGCAGAGGGCAGGGTGGGTGCTGATAGCTGGTCTCATAAAACATTATGGCTAAAATCTTTCACCTCTCTTTGCTCATTTGGAATCATTACTGAAAATCTGCACAGACGTTAAAGCCCTCCCATTAATTTCCCTCTGAGTAGGCCCATCCCTATGTGTTCGTCACTCCTCTAAGCTGAAATGATAGTTTCTTTTCTTCCAAAAGGAGATTTTCTTTTCTTCCTCAAAAATAATTAAGAAATGGGAAGTTCCAGGGAGACATGGCTGTACCTCCTAAAGTGCCTAGGTGGCCTGCTTGAAGAGGCACGAGCTGGTTCTTC
This sequence comes from Scalopus aquaticus, assembly GCA_004024925.1. Classification (NCBI taxonomy): domain Eukaryota; kingdom Metazoa; phylum Chordata; class Mammalia; order Eulipotyphla; family Talpidae; genus Scalopus; species Scalopus aquaticus. Next base: position 11,378 of record PVIJ01006608.1, read on the forward strand.
TCTTACCTAACACGTGGCACTTGGCAAGCCCTTTCACTTCTCCACAAGTCCAGAATTTGTCATCAGAAAAAAGGATGGGGAGAGAGATATATGAAAGTAATGCAATTTATATACATTAAATATACACATTATATAGAGATGTAGTCTGTGTCCATAATACATATATAAATGCATGTATATACATTATAAAATAGGACTTTTCTTTAAATCTCCATACCTCAAAGGCAGTTCATCAAGGGATAAACCCTCTGGATGCAGTCTCTTAGAAAACAGGAATTTTCCCTGCACAATCTAAGAACTAAATGTATTGTCATTTTTATCTTAATTTATCTCTGATGCATACTACCGCACCTAAGACGAGACTCTGGTTTTGTGTTAGCTTATCACAGATGCCCTTGCAGTGGGGAGCTGGGTTGTGGCTAGGAGAGCAGGTTCTGTTGTCAAGACCTGGATTAAATCCCTCCTCTGCCATCCTGAGCCTGTGTCTCCTCATCTACAAAAGGGACTTAATAGTACTTGTCTCGTAGGCCTTTTGTTTAGAATTAAGTGAGATGATTTGCACCCTTTCTGATTCATGCTACTTAGCATGAATTTATTATTAAATTATTAAAATATTAGTCATCATCCCTTCTTTCTCTACAGTATAAACCTCAGAGTTTTGAAAATAGAAAAATGTATCTTTTCCCTGAATAATAAAACTCTGTTTCCATACCTGTAGTTTGCAGTCTCCCTGGTGCTATAGGAGATGATTTGAGGTGCTGCACATATGAGCATTCTGTAGCGTTAGAGATACATAGTAATTTGGGGGGTGTCTTTCGCTAATGGTAGGTGATCCTGGTTTTCCACTAACAGTAGCTCTTTGTAGTATATTCAGGATAAAAAAATAGATGGATTGGATTTAAAGAAAAGCGGTCGTGAAGCAGGGCAGGCGGACACACTGTGGCTCTCAGTGAAGGGCAGCCGGGCGGGATGGCATCAGATTTGTGAGAGAGACCCCGCCCTGGCTCTCACCAGCGTGCAGCTAGGCTGGGGTGTGGCATACCTGAGTATGAACTGTGACTTCAGTGCCATCTGGCCCTGTGATTGGGCGTGTGATCATTCCTTCCCTCCCTCCCTCCCTACAAATATTTTCTGAAGGCCCACCGCGTGTTTCCTTATCTGAAAAACAAAAACAACTGCTTCACAGGGTGTTTTAAAGCTGCACCAAAAAAAAATAAGAAAGCGCAGGTATCTTATCTACTAGGCATGTCTTCTGTACCAAGCTTACACCAGGTATAGTAAGTGCTCAGGAAACTTCAGTTCTTCTGGTAGTTAGGACTTGTGATTGCACTTGGTGGAATCCTGACTTGGGCTGGCTTGGCGCCAGAGGAGTTCATTGTCTCATGTGCCCAGTCTCCAGGCAGGTGAGCACATGGCTGGGAGACGGTGCTGGCTGATGTCTAGCTGGAAGCGAGCCCTTGGGGACCGCCGCTCCCCTCTCCACTCTCGTCTCTAGCTTTGTTAACGTTATATCTGGCCTGTCGTCCACGGAGCTAGCCGCAGAACTACTGGCTGTGCCCAGGCTCAGTCACCAGAAAGGTTCACTGCACATTGTGAGCTCTCTTCCCAAACCCAGAATTGCTAGAAAGATCCCTGAGCCCAGCCAGAGAACAGGAACCAAAGGGTCAGGCCATGTCCGCCTGCTTAGAGTGCAGGAAAGGCCTCTGCAGGAGAAGCCGGTGACCTTTTGCCGCCATGGCCTTTACCCCTTTCAAGGCCCTGCGTGAGCTGCTGGGAGGAAGGCAGTATTGAACTCGAGTGGGCTTTCGTTTTCTCATCTGAGGTTTTGAGGTGTAAATGATGTAGTGGATGTGAATGTACATTTAATGTTTTTAAATTTTATATATACAAGTTTATTGATACTGCTTTTGTTGCTCATGGCCTCCAAATCTTGACACACCATCCGGGGTCCCCTTTCCCTTGTGGAAACTGAGGGCTTGAAGTTATTTCAAGAAATTAAGCCTACAGACATGTAGGTCTCTGTGGAACAGATTCCATTTTAATCTGGCTTTTGAGCCATGATACACATATAGAAAGAGTGCATGTTCCGATGCACTGTTCAGTGTTTTCACAAACAAGACAACTGCATATCTAAACTTGGATTGCGAATCAGCGACAGCCCCTGGGAGTCCCCTACATCAGCACCAGTGGGTTGATGTAGATGAGTTGATTCCTGTGAAAAAAAATTAATTTAAAAGCATCACCAGCATCATGGTAGCACTTTCCGTACTGTGCTTTTAAATAACATTTTTAGGTTTTAAAATACAGCTGGCGTTATGGCAGGATGTTTTGTTCTTGTCCTTGTTGTTTGACACTAAAAGGAATCCTTGAATTTAAAAGCGTTGTGAAGAGCTCTTCAGACCACTCCTATTAGGCCACTTAAATGTTTTCTTTTAGGTGACATATCATCGGGTGAGAGGTGAGGTTAGTCCCCTGGGTGGGTGTCCGTTACTCCCTTCCTAGGTGCAGACTCGGAGAGGAGGGCAGGAGCCTGCAGTTTCTCGGGGGCTCGGGCACAGCTGGCACGTCACTGACTCCGGCCTAGCGCTTCCTCGTGAAACCCCCTGTTGTTCCCCAAACACAAGCGCGCAGCCCTGCGTGGCCTCCAGTCTCAAATACGTCACTTTCCTGTTTCTCTGGTGCTCGGCTAAACAAATGCAGTAACAAGTGATTTTTTTCCTAATTTTTTAAAATCTACCAGTTTCCAACATCTGTTTTCCTGTTTTTTTCTTTTAGGCTCTAGACCAAGATAGAACAGCCTTACAAAAAGTGAAGAAGTCTGTAAAAGCAATATATAATTCCGGTCAAGGTAAGTTCTTGCCAAGGCAGATGCATTATGTAAGATGCTAAGTTTATAAAAGAAAAATTAAGTGGAAAATTAAGTATGTCCAAGAAATGCCATTTTTCTATTACTGTTTCCAAAATAAGGAGAAAACATTCATTATAGCAGGTTTTATTATACATTTACAATCTTACTACAGTTATTGGTGATGAACAACCAACTTAAAATGTCTGTGTAGTTGGTCCGTCTGTAATTCTGCGACCTCAGTTAGATACATGAGGGCCTGTTCCTTCTGAAGTGCACCTGTCCACAGTGAAAATCAACGCTGGTCATAGGCATGAGGGGACAGAGGCTGGGTTAACCTTGCACCTGACACCTGCCAACTGGAGTCTTTTCTTGTGGCTGAGGGGTGCCAGGTAACCTGCTCAACTAAGTGTTTTACACTTGGTCCAGTGACTTTGTCATCTTGGAGACAAAAGTATGTTGTCCATGGAAAAGAAGAAACAAACAGAATTAAGATAAATAGTGGGTAACCACAGAAATGGTATTATAGTTCTAGCACCTCAGGGAAAGATTTGTTGGAGATGACTTTCCAGGGCTCTGACTCACCTCTTTTGTTATCACTATTTCAGTCAGCTCTCTTAGCCTGAGTCATGTCTCTACAAACCTGATTGTCTATAACCTCACAGAAAACCTGGGCGGGAAGGCAAAAGAATAGAATGGAAAGGCCACAGGCTTTGAGGTTGGAGCGATGCCATTTGCATCCCTGCTCTGCCCCTTCATTTGCTTGAACTGGTTACTTCACTTTTTGAACCAACCTCCATTTTGTCCTATAAAATGGGGATCTTGGTATAAGGGATTTAATGAGCTAATATCTATTAAGGGCCTACCACTTCCTGGGAGTTCAATAAATGCTATAAATGTACTTTTCATACAAATTTTATGTCCTGTCTATATTTACATGGTTAATTGTATTGAACTTATGGAGTAGAAAGAAACATTGAATATAAGACAAACCTCGACCCTCAGATCCTTCACGGCCTCTATCAGAGTAGAGACTCACTAGTGTCATCACAGAACTGGAAACCTAGCAGTTTCTTGTCCTCATTAGAGCCCCCAAGCGTAAGATGCTCTGCAGTCATCATTGTTAGCACACTATGTGCCCTGGTTCCTTGATAGCTCTCTCGAATAGCCAGTAAACACTAACCTCTAATCAAGGTAGGTAGATGAGAGTTGGCGGTTATGTAGCACTGACAGTGTTGTGCTAAATCTTGGTCTGAATTGTATGCCTGATTTATAACTTGTGACTTAGCTTCATTTTAACAGATGCTTACCTTGTGGTAGGTCCTTTGTAGGTATCAGCTCTTTGAGAAGGAGAATGGGGAAAATAGCTAGAAGGTGACCCGAGTGGGCTTCTGAAGAAATTACTATTCTATTGCTGGATTTTGAAGTTGATACAAAGTTAAGTCTACATTTTTAAAAATTCATCCTACACTTACGATTTATATACTTTTCCAAACATTTTATATGTTGTATATACCAATAAAAGTATATTTAAAATTTATATATAAGTAGGTTCATTGAAACATTAACTGTGATTTGAAAAAAAAACAAACAAACAGGGAAACATGGGGATTTTTTAAACAATAATGTACCCATGTAATAATACAGTACATTGCCTTTACAAAAAAGAGACAGAATTTTTTTGATCTGAGTTTGAATTATTATCTCTACTTGTTAAAATAGATTAATTATTTAACCTCCATGTACCTTAAATCGCTTCACCATAAAATGAGAAGAAAGTATCTGATTTACAGAGTAGCAGGTGGACAAAATGAGGTGTAGCTTTTATCAGACCCTAATACAATGCCTGCAGCCAGTAAGGCCCAGCACACAGTGGCAGCTCCTGAACAGCACCTAATATTTGCTGCTATTCTGGGCATTAATCTGTATTGAACAAATCAAACACAGTATCTGTCTCCACAAATTTTGCAGTCCAGTGGGAAAGAGATGTTAATCAGATGGTAAAACTGGAAATAAAATTCAAAACTGGCAAGTGCTACATAGGAAAACCTACAAGGAAGAAAATAACAAGGGGGAACTGATAGAGTTTGATCAGGGTACAACAGGGCCTGTCCCTCAGAAGATGGGACAGTCACCCGTGTTCATGCTGTGCCCAGCTAAGGCAGCAAACTTACCCCCATTTTACAGATGCTAAAGCGGAAGCTTAAAGAACCAGGCTAGGTAGTGCAAGTTGCCCATCTAGTCAGGAGTGGAACAAGAATCTCGCGGACTCCCACCTTGCTGGGGACAGCCGCCCTGTACATCCCCCTGCACATGGCGGGGCTCACCAAGTGGGGCACGAATGCTCCATGTCGCTGGATGAGTCCCCGGGAGGCTCTCCTCAGATGGCGTTAAATCTTCATAATCATGAATTTTTGTGATGCATTGATCCAGTGGAAACTCCCAGCAGTGTAATCCCAGGGATGGCTTTGATGGTTTTTGCATAAGGGGCCACATTAGGAGTATTTTTGCTCATGGCTTGGAAATGGGGATGAACTCAAATCTCACAGAATTTGGGGTCTGGTGGAGGCGCTATAGGCACTGATGAGTATAGCACCCTTGGTTTTTGATCAGTTTGTGTGGGCAGCGCTGACATTTAATTCTTAAAAAAGAGCTAGATGAGTAAACCAGTGGTGTTGCATGTCTTTCCATGAGACACGCTCAGTGGAATCCAGACTATTCCCAGCCAAGGACTTCTGGCCTCATCTAAAGAAGCCACAAGAGGCTGAAGCCTGGTGTCCATTTCCCAATGTGTTTTCATGATTCTCTTGTTTGTTCACAGTGCATAAGTGACATGAAACCCAGCTGATGATATTCTTTCTATACTTCTGGTTTGAAATTACCAACCCATCCATCCCCCAAAGTGATTCAAAAGATGATTGAGAACAGTAAAGGGTCTTATTTTTACCTCCAAGCTTTTTCAGTATTAATTCATAAACAGCACAGTAATCAACATTTCATTGAAAAAAACAAATTATCTCTCTGCAGGCCCTTTAGTTTGAAAATGATTTTGGGAATTTTTCTTACTCTTACTTGTCCCTGCTGTGTATGAGGACATTTCAAAACAAAATACTGGATTCTATGAATTGCTGGTATCAAGGGGAAAACTTCAGGCCACTCAATTTCCCTATGCTGTGTCTAAGTTTTGAAGTCGCTGTTACAATAATCTGTGAGATATATTGCCTCAGTGAATATATGTCCCCTCTCCCTCGCTCTCAGCGCCCACTCCCTTTCCCCTAATATATGTTTAAAATAGCTAGTAGTTCTTAAACATTGTGGAAGTTCTCACATATGTTGCAGTTCTTTAGTACTTTTTCTTTCAAAAGATAGAGCCTGATTCTCTTCTCCTTGAATGTGTGCCAGGCTTAGTAAATTTCTTCTCATGAATAGATTATAATAGGACTGAAGCCATGTGATCCCCAAAGCCCATTCATAAAGGTGATCTCTTCCATTTGGGTTTCCCCCCATTCATTTTGGAGGAAGCCGCCACCATGTTGTGAGGACCCTCAAGCAGCCCCGTGGAGAGAGGTCTCCCGTCAAAAGCCACCACTAAAGTGAATCTGCTGGCCCGTCACACCTCAGATGACAGCAGCCCTGGCTCACATGTTGGCCTCAGTCTTTGTGAAACCCAGGGTCAAACATTTGAAATGTGACCACAGGACTTTGGCTTTGTAAGCGCAGACATGCATGCAGATAATAGACCCGTTGTCAGACAGGTGTGTCTTTTGAGTATGAAGTGCTTACTCTGCTGTCAAAAAACAAAGTGATCACCCTATACTAAAATGAAAGAGTCACGTGATTTACAGCAGGCATAGGTCAAGTTTGTTGTATCAAATGATATAGTTCAGTTGAATTTATTTATCTTTTTGAAGATAGTGTCATTACCTAAAAATACACATACATACTTTTCCCTGAGAGGGACGATCTAAGCTATTGCTAATAATAGATCTTTTTCTGTGACTTCATATGAATATATTTTACATATATATATATATATTTGTACAAATCAAAATGTATTTTATTACTTGTGTAGAGTGGCTTCTTTAAATCTATACCAAGATATACTTGGAATAAATTTTGGTAAGCTTTTATTTTTTTTTTTTTTTGGTAAGCTTTTTGGCAACACATAGTGCCCCCTAGAAATCTATAACATTGATAATTTGGAAGTTGGAACTCTTATATCCTTTAATTTTAGTGAACAAAAAGATAACATTGATGTGTAAGTTGATGACAATATATGATAAGGAAGTCTTATTTCCAAAATTCAGCTACATTGTCAAAGCAGATTCACTGCTTTTCACTTTAAGAAAGCAAGCCCTTGACTTGCTCATGACCTTCCGTCCACCCCACCCCCCTTTTTTTTCCCAGCTAGAACTATGTAGTTCGTACTTTTTGGTGAGAACATTTGTGTTTTTTAATGCAAATTTTTTATGTAATGTTCACCGCAAATTTTCATTTTGTTAATTTGTCTATTTTAAAAATAGCCCATAGCATATGATGAAATCTAAGATTTTAAAGGTAAAATGGTAAATTCATCAGTGGTTAGGAAGTGTTTTTGTATCTAAGCAACTTCATTTTAACTACTTTTTCAGTTCATACTTTCTCAAATTTGAAAGTCTAGTGTGAAGTGAGTTGTAACTGGAGTTGGTAATTAGGTCTGGTGGCTTACATCATGTGTGTTGGTTATTTTTATTCTAGTGACTATCTTGGGGGAGAAAAAAATTTCTTAATAGGGATAGATAAGAGAAAACATGGATTAGAATGGAAGACTAAAATGTCAAGAGTATACAAAGAACAACTGGTCTGTGTTTAGAAAATTTTCTTTTTGCTGTTTCCCAAGTTTGTTGGTAGTAATTCTGTTTTTTTGAAAAATCTTTCTGAATTAAATTTGTTATAAAAACAATAATTCTAAGATTGCTAATAGAAGATTTTAGATAGAAAGACTGTTGGTGGTAGTGATTTAAACAAAATATAAACAGTAATTTGGGCCTTTTAAGGCATTTTGCGTTCTTGAGGGTCCTTTGTTAGTTCTTGAGGGGTAAAAGCAAATTGAAATCAAGAGTTCTTCAGAAGGTTTAAGGAAAGAGACTTTTTCCAAAAGGGACTATAGGATGACTCCTCGGATTACGTGGGGATAAAATTATAGCACTTTAAAAGAACATCTTTAGAAAATTGAAGTCTCTTTCCAGAATAATCGTGTAAGTCTGGACTCTTTAGGGAGTTCCAACTTTTGTATTTAGGCCATTGACTCAAATATTTTATGACTTGAAGTCAGAAGCTTTCTGTTGTGTGTGTGCTAAAATCATCAGCGGACTTAGTGTGGGTGGGTGAGAGGAAAAAAGAGACCCACCATGTGTTAGCGACCTCAGGCGATGCCTGTCCATTTTGCTGATCATGGAATGAGTGCTCTCAATTTTAAAATAAGGTTTTTTTAAATGGTGTATGCATGCATCTAATGGGTTCATATATATTGAGAAATTAACTTATCTTAAATAAAATGGGAGCACTCATGCCCAACAGCAGTGTGGGATTTTTATTTATTTATTTAGTATTTTTAATGACTGAAACAAAATAGATCCATCACAGCATCTGGAAGAACTATTTGTTCTTGAAGGTCTTGTACCTCTCCTCGAACTTGACTTTGGCCTCTCACCAGGCCTTGCATTTAAGAGCAGGATCTCTGAAGACATCTTGCTGAGGACGGTTTTGTCCAAGGACATATCTACAGAGTACCCCGTGGGCATGAAGTGATTGTAGTTATAAACTCCACAAAAAAATTGATCTTTGACCGTTTGGCAGTTTTCTTCTTGCCTGTGGCAGCTGTCACTTTTCAGAGTAGTGATCCATTTGAGCCACCAGAGCGTAGCTGCAGGGGCAGTCTGAGCTGCCCTCACCAGTTTCTTCCCAGGTGCCACGAACCCTCCTGTATGACAGCAACCGTTCAGGCCTACAGCAGAAAGGAAGGGCTGTTTGTTTTTTTTTTTAAGCCTCAAGATAAACAACAAAAATAGTCTGTTAAAGGGCCTATAAAAATATGTTTCCTTGCCTTAAAGGTCCAGTTTTGATAGAAATAGTAAAATTTGTTGAGTGCCTACTCTGTATGGGTGCCCTATATACATGTCAGTTAATCTTCTCAGTAGTCCTCCATGGAAGATATTATTGTTTGATTTTAGGGGTAAAGGAGCCTGGTTTAAATTACTTACACCGCTAGTAAGTAGCCACAAGGTTTGAAACGTTATTCTTTATGCCTCCAGAGCTGCTATTTAAATGCTGAATAAACATCATTGGTGATTTTTATAATTACAGTTAATTGCAGAAAGATAATCAAAATTGGGGGAAGGGGTGGCCAGTGATTCTTCAAATTATCTATTCCTAACTTTACTTACTTATTCTTACATTCTCTTTTCATTCTGGATCTCCAGGTACATTTGTGTTTAGACTGCTGATATCCCACAACACATAAGAATTTTAGTTTTTAATACTCTGTGCTTCAGTTGGATAGTTTTTAGTTACCTGAATTCAAGCTTACTGTTCTGCAGTATCTAGTCTGCTATAAGTATCATCTAACTAATTTTGTATTTCAGATCCTGTATGCTTTAGTTTTTAGATTTCCATTTGGTCCTTTTTAAAGAAATTTCTATCTCCCATGAAGTTTTCAGTTTTTTATCTATTTTTTACCCATATTTTCTTTTTAATATACTTGAAGTATTTATCTTGAAATTGTTGTATACTAAATCATTAATTCTGTTTTCTTGAGGTTTTTTTTAAATTTTGATTTTTTTTTTCCCCTATGTGTGTCTAGTAATTTCTGTTTGCTTGGTAGGCATTATGCATTATATGTTGTGGAATCTGAATTCTGCTGTCTTCCTATGAAGCATTATATTTCATGATCACCATCTCCTTGATCATATAAGAGGTTTTCTCAGGGTGAGTTTATGTTAATTCTGCTGGTAGTTATAGGATATAGACCTTAGCCCTATAAGACATCGCATCCTCATAAGGTGTGAGTTTGCAGTTTCGGCCCAGAGTGTTTACCAAACCCTGCTAACTTTGTGGGACTTGAATTCCGAGCTCTCTTCTTAGAAATAGGAAGGTGCTGAAATGTTTTCAGCTCTTTAGATGTGGTTTTCTGCTGGACTCCTTAAATGTCCTCCATGCATGTATGGTTTACAGTCGACCAAGGATTTGAAAGGGGTGTAGAGAGAGATTTGAGGCTTTCCTTTTCGGTGACTTAGTTTCCAGTTTCTAAAGCAGTAGCAAACTCTGACCTCAGCTCAGTCAAGTGCTGCTTTCTGCTTGCGGCCTTTCCTTGCCTAGCATGGACTGAGGTCTGCCCTTCTGAGAAAAGCCCAAGTAAGGCCGGACTTCCCCACTTGGGTCCATTCCTTGAAAGATAAGTTCCCCTCCTGATTCTGCTTGGTTTTGTTTGCTAGTCTAGTGAATCAAGCAGGGTTTTTGTTTATTTTCCAATATTTTGCCCACCCTTTGTTATTGGTAGGATGTCTTCAGCTCAGGGTAGTGGGTCACAAATATCTGACAGGGGAAATTGGCATGGAACATGGAAAACTGTTAAGTACCAGAAAGGTGACTAGCTAACAGAGTGAACAGTCTAAGCAACATTGTAAAAGAAAATGCATTTTCCTTATTTACAGTAACACTTTGAGGAGTTATTAGGTTAGATTTTAAAGTTTGCATGTATGAGAAGTAACACATGAAGACAAATAAGCCTTGAAAATCTTTGGGTGCACTTACAATTTTAAGTATTGGTATTCCTTTAGGAACCCTGTTGTTACACACACACTCACTCACCCACTCACTCTTTAAGCCAGTCATCCTTAGCCTAAAGAGAAGCCCCATGTGAGTAGATGAGGAATAGAGATTGGCCCCATCGCCTCCGCACCCCATTCCAGAGCTTATTGAGTGGAGTGGGATACACATTGGTTCTCGCTGCTTGCTTTCCCTTCTCTTTCTCCTTCCCAATCATTCTTTCACTCTGATTTAAGTTAAATCTCATCAGTTAAGGCATAGATGTGTGACACCATTGTGGTTTTTGGCCCTTCTCAACTAATCTTTTTACTGTTTACATAAAGACCCAGACTAGTCACTGTAGTTTTATTCAAAGACCACCCTTCTGCCTGAAATAGACCCTCCTTGTCAATTCAAGATTCTGTGGGCTGCCGTCCAAATTGCATTTTGACTGCACTCTTGGATGGTTTGTGTATCACCAAACTAAAATTGTTTTTTGCTTAAATTGTAGCAGAGAATCTGGAGTAATGCCAGCCTCTTTGGTTTTATTTCTGAGTATGGTATTCTCCCCGGGCTTGCTCTGGGCTTGCTTAAATCCTCCCTCTCCTGTTGCTTTCCTGACCACATGGAATATCATATGTGAAGCAAATCTGTTACAGTTTCTCATACAAGACACCATCTTAAAGCAGCCATGCCCTGTGATAACCTCTGGGAAGCAGTCATGCATGTATTGAATTGTGGCTTGGATGTGGATGTGAACTTGAAAATGTCTATTTCTAGTTCTGGAAGGATTCTTCAGTTGAGTCTTTACAGGAAGATAACTACTTATTGATTTTTCTCCTGCCCTGTTTGGGTGTGGAAGTCAAGCAAGTTTCTATTGATTGTGAAGTGTTTTTCATTGATAATCGATGCTGTGAGACAGAAAGATCGGGCTTAAGGGAGGATGACTTTGCATGGCGAGTCTGCCTCTTGCGTTCACAGATGACAGGAGGCCTAGCCTCGGACTTGCCATGTCACAGATGATGGATCAAGCATTACTTTTTCTTCATGGAGAACTACAGCAAGCTTCTGCTATGAAACGCCTGGACTGGGCTTTTTTATTTTTAATGGAATTTTCTATTTTTCCTCATTGCAAGTTAACATGCTTGCTATAGAAAATTCAGATGAGCCAAAAGAAGACTAATCAGCCATACGTATTTTACGGACTTGTTTTCAGCATGTGTGTTTTGAACTACAGGTGTGCACACTTAGGGGCCCCATCACATTTGTAACTCTGTGGCCCTCATTCCCTTACTTGACCACACAAAGGGCAATTCAGGAATTCTGTGGTGGAGAGATCTATATAACTGTCATGTTTGGGGGTGTACTTTGTTGTTTACGCATTGAGGAGTAGGGGATGCCTGCTGAAAGGCAGAAGATCTCGGGCAGGAGAGCTGGGATGTGCCTGCTGCTCTGTCTAGAAGTAGCTGGGCATTTCCTAGCAAGGCCCTTCGTTTCTCAGTCCCTCAGTTGAATTGTCTATGAAACAGGTGAGGATCCCTGCCCCGTCTGTTTGTGAAACAGGCAGTGATTATGATATGAGATAAAGATTCTTTTGCAACCCAAAATGTACTATCCATATCCTAAGGGTCGTGGAGGGGCCCCAGAAATAATGCCTTTTCCCAGCGACCTGGACCCAGGTGTTCTCCTGTGACTTTCATCTCCTCTGCTGCTGCTCTCTCTGAAACTCACCGGATTCCGCACCCACCCAGTGGGGCAAAAGCTTTGTCTTTAGATTCAGCTAACGTTTTCTCTGTGATAGGATATGTATAATCTGAGTCCTTCTTTAAAATGAAAAATAAAAATCTTGCAAGGCAGACATTTTCCATTCATTTTCAGGGTTTTGGGAACCCCTAAAATTGAGCTCAGAACCATTGAGTGATAGAAACAATATGTTAGTACATAGTAAATACATATCATGTATATAGCACTAATGCTAATTAAATAGTTGAATAAATAAGCATTGGTTGGAAATGTATGCTTTAAAATGTTTTGCTGACAAGGATGGATGATCAAAATAGTTTGAAGAGCACCAGTCTAGGTCCTCTCTGGGGACATCTTATCATCCACCAGGACAAGATCCCAGTGAGGTTTTCACTTATTCTAGAATTCTCTTACACATAATTTATAAACCAAGAAGCTAAACCTCAGAAGGACTAACCTTTGTTTCCAAGACTGGGTGTTGGATGAAAGTTTATGAACTAACAGTAAAAATGGGGGCATGTTTTTAGTTGCACCTATTTATAAGGCCTGCCTCTGTGGGATAATAATGGGTAGGCATCCTGTGTGAGGCTAAGGTAGGAGAGAATTAGTTATCTCCTTTCTAGCTTTTCTTAAGTATCAGGTCTCAAAGCATTAAAATTACCTAGAGAGCCATCAGCAATCCAAAGTGTGATGTGTATTTTACTTGGCAGTTAGGAAGCCTGAGTGATAGAGCCAGAAGAGAGAACATTTCTGCTTCTGCTGTAATGGAGCAATGTTCAAGTGCTGTTTAAATGCTGAGTAATAGCCCTGTGGAACTCTGCAGGCATCTTTTCCTGGGGCTCTGGTAGTTAATGGATTTGTCAGTGCTGTGGAAACAGGAGCCTGCATGCTGAGTTTCCAGATAACACCCCAGGGACTGGGGGGGATGCTTGCAGAGGCCGCACTAGAACTTGGCAAGAACAAATCCAAATTCAAAATGACCTTGAAAACTTAGAGGAATGAATCATCCAAAGTGGCATGGCAAAAGGCAATTTAAAAAAATGTGCACAGGGTTTTCTGCCTCCAAGGATTTTGCTTTAATCTTAATGGTAGACCTATGCAGTGAGTGGAGTAGGAACAGATGAGAAACTGAGGCCCAAGAAGGGAAATAATGTGCTTATGAATCAAGTAAATGTTTTACCTAAACTAGTGAACATTGTGTCTAAGAAAATACAGAGCTTGGACTCAGTCCAGCCCTCATTCCCCCATAACATGGTTCTATAAAATTAAAGCAGGTTGTTTTCAGGGTCACAGGAAGGATTTTGCTGGTCTTATGGATCGGCGTGATTGAAAAGGTCTGAGCCCTTGACATAACAGTCAGTAGGAATGGGAGTTGGTGCTTTTAAAACTTTCGTCTTTCCAGTTTTAGACTAAATACTGAAAGCTCTGGAGAGACGGGGGCTCAATAACTTGTGCCTCAAGCAAACACTTTCTGTACCTCTGGGTACTAGGTGGTGCTTTTTGGTATGCTGTTTATTACCTCTTACCTAGAATGTATCTTACCCTAAATCTACTTAACTATTCTTCAAGCTGCTGCTCAGTTTGTCTCTTGTAAAACCTGACTGTTCCATCCAAGTTTTGTCCATGTTTTCATTTATTTATTAGATACTAAATGGATACTTATGAAGGCTATCTTAAATAAAAACTCTATTTTCATGCAGAGAAGAGAAAATAAAGTTGGAACTCTTTCTCATGTCAATGCTGATCGATTAGATACTTAAATATTAAAAAGAGAGTAAAATAAACTAAGTAGGAAGATTTGGTGACATTTTAATAACATTAGACCTTTTCTCATAGTATGTAAACAAATGAATTGCATTGGATTAAAAATTTAAATGTTAAAAAAAATACTAAACAGTAGGCGGTTCGTGAATATAAGCCGGAGACCCAGAAGTCTTTTGGGTAATTGTAGCAGTATTTGACTAAATTAAATGTTAAGTTTCTTTGTGACAATGGACACCTTGCCAGACACTTTATCACTAGCTACTGCATTTCACATAGGAAATCAAAGTCCAGAAAAATTAAATGCCTTTTCCATGCCTGTCAGGACCAGAACGGGATTCAAACCCAGGTCTCTGCAGCACTCAGGCCCACGTCCCTCCACCCAGTGATCCCTCTGTGAACATTAGGTTGTGCTAGGTCAACGCTGGGGATGCTTTCTTGGGTAGATTTTTATGAGTGCCCCGAAGCCCTTGTACTCATGAAATAGAAATGACCCTTGTGGTTTCTTAGTGTTCTCTGTTGTTGCTGAACCTGCTGTTGCTGCTGTTTTCCCAGAGAGCGTGCACATTAGCTGTGGTATCTTCCCCTCTCCGCTGTCAGCCTCCAGGGGAAGCCTGGCTAGGTATTACTAGACATGTTTTATAGAGGAAATGAAGGCCCCTGAGAGCCCTAGTCCCATGCTGGACACTGGAGCTAAGCTCTGGATTTCAGGTCCCTCGGCCACTTGACATCTAGCTCAATTAGAAAACTTCCAGTGGTTCCTGTTCTCCACCAAGCACATTGGTTAAGAGCACAGGCTCTGCGGGTGGTGCCTGTCAGTTCCACTTATAAGCTGAGTGACCTTGGCCAGCTTGTAGCCTCTCTAAGCCAGTTTCTCCTTTATGTAAAGGGGTCAATAATAACTAGTTACTGTGAGTGTTGTGAGGTAATACAGAAGAACCCTTAGCACAGTTCCTGGGGCATGAAGTGAACAAAAATTTTAACTGCAATTATTATAGCTGTTGTCATCATTTCAGAGTGGGAAGTCTGACTTACTCTCTTTGTTGGGGGGAGGGGTATTTGTCATCAAGCCTTTATCTGGTAGGTTTTAAAGAGATGTAGGCAGTACCTTCTGTGGTGTCCGTGACCCCCTTTCCCGGCTCGTCAGTAGAAAGGATGGCGTTTGGAGTTGAATGAAGCCGAGTTCTAATTTGACTTCACAACTAAGCTTCACCTTTCTTTTGCATAAACAGCAGCTGGAGGGAGGTATGGGGTAGGCACTGTGGGGGGCCTGCTGAGGTCGGTGCCCAGTAAGCCTTGCCCTTAATCACAGCTGTGATGGAGAACAGGAGGTTGGCATGACAGCTAGTCTCGAGGTTTTGTGAAAGTCTCCCAGTTTGGTGAGACCACACTAGGAGACACTAGGCCCACCCCTGAGAGAAGGCCTGTTTAATCGTTGCTGTGATTCTGAAGATTCTTACACGGGTGCTTTTAAAGAGCATTGAATCTGCTGTACTGCCTGCTGCTTGTTGGTGCCAGCCCCTGGGAATGTGGTCTCAGTGCTACCATTGATTTCAGAGTTGCTGGACCCTCTGACACCTGGCCAGGCTGGCCCCAGCAGCGGCTCGGGGCAGGCAGCCTGGCGCCGCCGTTGCTGTCATCCTGGCCTTTTTGTTCATTGAGCTCTTTCTGCATGGTCCACCTGGCACGCAGTGTCCCCCTTAATCTCCGTCATTCCCCTGTGAGATTCCTTGCCTCTGTTTTATGGCTGGGGAGGCTGCCGTAAGAAAGGTGAAGTTACTTGACCAAAGTAGCCAGGCCTGGAATTGGAGCCGCAGTCCCTTCCACTGTAGCGCATGGAGAGAAGCCCCTAGCCCTGAGGTCGAAAAGACTCAAGTTAATTTTCTTCTTTTATGACCTGTGTGACAAATGCTTCATGCTTTTAAAGTATGTGTAGGGAATTTCTGGTTTTCATGCTCTTGCGGCAGAATGTAAGGTAAGTCTAGGAGACAGGCACTCCCTTCAGTTCTGAAGGGGAAGAAATGGTATCACTTTACCAGCTGAACCAGAAAGGGTCACTCAGTCAGGATTTCAACAGTAGCATTTCATTGGGGGTGGTAACTAACCTGACTAGTCGCCTCATCTGCCCCTCGCAGCTAGAGCGGTCTTCACATGCATCAGGGCACTTAAGCCTCGGCGACTCTAGAGTCATTTCCTATCACAGTGCAAGGATGGGGACAGCTAGTCTGTGCATGCCAGCTAGTTCGTGTATGGTATATGTCAGGCACTGCACTAGGCATGCCACACACTGAGTCCATTCACTGTTATTCCCAAGTCCACAAGACAAGTTCTATTGTTGCACCTGTGCTGAGATAGTGCTCCCCAGGCCACTCCCTGAACCCCAAGTTCACCTTCCACGGGAATGGCTTGCTGAGTTCTGTGATAGGCCACTCCCTCCTCCAGAATCTGTCTCCTCACCCTCACTCTGCGTCTGTGGAAAAGCCATGGGGAAACCTTGAATCTCATGCAACGGGATGTGTGTGTATAATCTTCCTAGCAAATTGTCAGTGTTAGATTTATAATGAAGTATGCAAAAAATACCGAAAAAGCAAGACATACGTTCCTGTGCTACCTCATGTTCATGCATCTCTCTGTGCTATAACTAACTGTGTACCTCAGGGTGCTTTGCGGGGAGTATGCCACATGTCTGGCACCATTCTAAGCACCTTCCATTTAATTCCCATCATTTTTACCTTGAATAGGATTATTATGACTGTCCCAAGGTACAGATCACAAACTTTTATTTTTTAAAGATTTATTTATTTATGCATACAGGAACTGGGGTGTAGGCTGGAGGTGCGGAGAGGTGAGAGAGTTCGCCAGAGACAGAGTGGGGAGCAGAACTGGCGGATCCACTGAAGTACACTGCTGAGGGGAGCAGCGGGCAAGACGGGAGAGGTCTGCTGCGCCACATGGGAAGCTCCCTGGCCAGCGATCAAACTCATGCTGCAGTGACTGAGGATAGCTTCATAGTGCTGAGACTTAACCCGTTGTGCCACCAGGGAGGCCCACAAACTTTTATTTTTAAAATGTGTGTCTACTCTAGGAAATCTCATGTAAGTGTATGCACTACAGAGATGTGTGTATACAAACACACATAATCACAGTCTTGGATAGACAGTACCATTAGTCAGTTATGGAACTAGCAAAACACATAGATAGGACCTATTACCTAGGCTGTACTTAGTTATCGAATCTGTCTTCTGTGTCTCTCCCAGCACATCTTATGTTTCATCTGCTGGTAAGCATAATGCTTCCCTCGCAGAGTTCTTGTGAGGGTTAAATATGCTATTCTAAAAAGCATTTGAGTCAGAGAAGGTTCTCAACAGATGCCAGTGCTCCTCTCCTGTGGCCTGTCTCTGCCTCAGCCACATCATTCTGGTTTTTGATGAGTCCAGTGTCCCTGATAGACTGAGAGCTTTGCATACTTGTTTCCGTTCTCTGCGTGACATTCCCAATCCTGGGTAGTGACTGTGTCCGGGAAGGAAGGGAAGATACTGGGATTGGGTTGAGGGGCAGGGTAGAAGAGAGGAAGCGCTCTGTAATAATTTATTTTTTGAGCTCTGGGGTAGGTACATGGATATTCTTAATCTAATGATTCTGATAGACTTTCTTTGAATTATTTTACACTTCAAGAAAGCAAAAAGCCTATGTACTTATGTTTCACCATTGAGAACCCCCTTGAAAACAGCAGAAGTGAACAGGCAGTTGAATTCCTTTTTACTGACCTCCAGCAGCGGAAAGGATGTCAGGTGAGGTGGGGTTCTCAGCAGTGAGAGGAGATTCTCTGGGCAGACAGAGGGGTGCAGGGGTGGTGTCTGCCCCCAAAAGACCGCAAACATGTGCATCCTGGCCTTTGAGCTGAGGTGGCCTTTCTTTTGTTTTTTTCTGAGCCGCTTCTCGGAGTGAACTTGGATAGGAACCAGAGATGCATTTTATCTCTTTTATATCTCAGCCTGAAATGCTGACATCCACTGTAGGCATCATGAATTTTTAAGGGGGTGACGATTAGTGACTACTAGAACCTCACTTTACTCACTGGACTGCAGTGACACTTGTGCCCTTCCTTGCACTTAGGCCTCCTTCCTGAGTCTGTTGCTGCGTGTGGTGTTTGGAAGTGAAATATTTTAAAATTTCCTCTCAGTTTTTGAGCAGTCTAGATTTAAGGAAATGCTTCTTAAGTTCCTGAAAAGGAAAGCAATTAATGCAAATCAACAAATATTTACAGAGCCCCAGCTCCCCGGTCTGTACTACTCACTGTGTTTGTTGGAGGGGAGGCAGATGTGAGCCAGAGTAGTTAGTCTCCTCTCAAGGCCTGGGGGCCAGGAGAGGCCTGCATTTCCACAAATACAATGGATGTGGTGGGAAATACTGCAGGAGAAATATGAAGAATTAGGGCAAGGAAGGATCTTTGCTAAGGGAGGGCTTTACAAGAAGAAAGAGGTGGTGTTTGAATGAGGCCTTTAAAGGTATCCTTTAAAGTCTATTCTATGGACTTATTTGTTCATTATTCATTTAAAACATGCATCTGCTTCTAAGTTCTCGCTTCTGAGCGCCATGACAGGAAGGAGAGAGAGTTGAGCACAAGCATCTGGAACGCTTCCGTGTGGAAGTGGCGCTCGTCACCTCCACTCACATTCCTCTGGTCAGCGCAGGTCACGCTCCATGCCTTACTGTTCAAGGGTGTGGGCATGGCGGTTGCTGCTCCTAGAAGTCTGCGAAGATTGGGGATGTCTTCGCACACATCCCTAAGAGCCACAAGATCTGCTGCACATCCTAACAGGGTCCTGCTGGGTGCTGTATTGATCACAGACTGCAGGGGAAGGGGTGCCGCATCAGAGAGACTGTTGCAGAACCTTTTGCAATAATTAGGCAAGAGCTGATGTTAAATGAGGTTGATAGCTGTGAGAAGTTGTCCGCTTTTGAACGTACTTTAAAGGTAGAATCAAAAGGATTTGCCACTGGATTGCATCTGGGGTGTGAGTAGGGGAAAAGTCCAGTATGACTTGGTGGATTTCAACCTAAACCACTCCAAAATGTGTTTTGCCATTAACTGAGATAGGGGACTGCAGGGAAAAAAGAGGACTGGAGGCAGACTGTCAGGGTTTGTTTTATATGTTCCCATGGAATGTAGTTATTGGACCTCTGCTATTAAATAGGCAACCCACATCTAAGCCTGTATTTCAGGGCCTGGGTCTTGTCTGGGGATATCAGTTGGGAGTTGTCAGCTGATAGAAAGCTATTTAAAATCAGCAGACTGTGACCCGAAGAGAGTGAGCACAGGCAGAGAAGAATAGAGGCCAGAGACTGAGGCCCGGCCCCCAGCATGGTGAGGTCAGGAGGTGAAGACTCAGCAAAGACAAGGAAGGAGAGTGGCATGAGCTGAGAAGACCGTCGGGAGGAGGTGGGAAGTGTTACTATGACAGGACATTTAAGCTATTGAGAGATTTGTAGACTTTACAAAAAGTCTAAAGATGTCAGCTCCTCAGCACCACACTTTTGCAGGCTAGACTATTAGTCTTGTTTAATCAGAAAATCAAAGCTCGGCAAGAGGAAGTTTATTCACATTTTATTAATTATGTGCCAGGTAGGACAGAAGCCATGGAAGCTAAAGAAAACTGCCAAGGTACTCAGCTCCTGGGTGGCAGGATCAAACTTCAAACCAATATGCTCTGATCCATACCTGCCCATTTTGCACCAACAGATGGACACGGAAAAGCAGTTTACACACTGCTCATCAGACCTGGAGCTTAAACAAAATGAAAGGGAATTAAGATTAGTTGCAGAGGAAGAAAATGTTAGAATTACTGGATTCTTCTTTTGCATAACATGATTGATTTGCTAAGGAGAATTTTTTCCTTGTTGCCCAATAATCACACTTTCTTAATTGTTCAAAAACATGATAACTTGACCCCTGGGCGAGGAGAGGCCCTGTGGATTGGTGGGAATATAAGCAAGCTACATGCTGAGATAGAAAAGGGGGGGCTCCTTTAATACGTTCAGCGTCCTGCTGACCCCCTCCTGGACGTGCACAGTAAATATCCTCCCGCGGTTTCTTTTGCTTCTTTTCCAGTTTCTAGTCATCAGTCCATGTGCAAAAGAATTTGTCGTTGTGGCAAATAATATTCAGACTCCTCCTTCTCTTCTTTTTTAGATCATGTACAGAATGAAGAAAACTATGCCCAAGTGCTTGATAAATTCGGAAGTAATTTTTTAAGTCGAGACAACCCAGATCTTGGTACTGCTTTTGTGAAGTTCTCTACTCTTACCAAGGAACTGTCCACACTGCTGAAAAATCTGGTAAGCCATTTTGTACAGCATTTTTTAAAATTATAGACTAACCAAAGCATAAGAAAATTGTAAAGAGAAC
Organism: Scalopus aquaticus; assembly: GCA_004024925.1. Classification (NCBI taxonomy): domain Eukaryota; kingdom Metazoa; phylum Chordata; class Mammalia; order Eulipotyphla; family Talpidae; genus Scalopus; species Scalopus aquaticus. Next base: position 31,921 of record PVIJ01006608.1, read on the forward strand.
AATTTAATAATTTTTATTCGACCCTTCAGTCCTAGGGATTAAGAAAAAATTAAACAAAAAGTTTTCAGTTCTAGGTATGGAGTCACATTTAAAGAAAATGCCAATGCGAAATTCCTAGAATTTATAGCTTTGACTCAACTGATACTAGGATTCATTTGTTGAATCCAAGGAGACCGTTTAACCGAATTCCCTTCCTCTACCACTGTTTTGCTTTTGTTTCAGCTTTTAGCTACTTTTACTCTTTAATTAAGTGTGGTGTGATGATGATTTCTGTCAAATATGCAGTGGAAATGCAAGTGACAAATGATATATCTCTTTCGTGTCAAGACAATCGTGTATTTTGATCGTAATTCACACCTTCAACTCTGCACACTCGTCTACCCTGTACCAAGAAAAAAGATTTTGAGATTTAGGGAATCTGTGATCCCAGAAGGAGATGACAAGGGCATCTCTGAAACCCTGGGACCGCGAGGAGCTGACCGTGAGAGGCAGACGCAGGCCGGTGGCTGGGCACTGTGAGCCGGTGGCACGTTCTGGTTTTCCCTGCCCTCCCCACCCTCACTGTGTACTCGTTTAATCTTATCTCCCAAGTCCCAAGAGATGGGGCACAAGGAAGTGGAAAGGTGCCAAAGGAAAGCTCTGTGTGTCATCCTTTCCTCAGCCCTGCCCTGGAAAAGAGCAGCTGTTTCCTCCCCTCCTGCCGCCCCAGTCTGTGTGATACCTTTGCCTCCGTGAAGGATCAAACTCAAGATGTCTTGAGTCAGTTACTTAGGTATCAACTACTTAATGGCCGTAGGTGAGAAGCTTGTCACAAATCTACCTTATACCACAGCTACTTTAGACAAATATAGTCTACTGGAAAAAAAAAAAAACTGCCTGCCTAGAGAGTGTGTTGGCCTCATTATTTGGCCAGTCAGAATACTCTTTTCTTTCTCTCACACTAGAGAAATACATTTGTGTACGTGTCTGGCAATTTAATTCTAATTAACTCGAATGGTTGTTTATGCCGTCGAACTAGTCTTACACAGTGACAACTCATCCTAAAGAAAATAAATGTTGAAAATAGAAATATGACTTATTTTCAGAAACTTGAGAAAGGATAATTTTGAACTTACCACCCACATGTTCCCACACTTCAGGGTTTATTTGACAAATCCCTGATAGTTCCATAAAGCTTAGATTATGTAAATCTTATTCAGAAGGGGGTCCTCTCACTTCTCCTCCCGCCGAGCCTTGCCTGCCTCCTGCGGCGGCACCACTCGCAGAGTGGTGTGGTGGGAAGTGAGGAAGTGAAATGAGGCTCCCACAGTTCACTTGGATAGTTACCGGTGGAGACTCGCTGCAGGAGGAAGTTCTGTTTTCCCTGCGGTGGACGTTTCACAGGAGTAGCTTGCTAACCTCCAGTGTCCAGGAGATCATGTGTATTTAGCTAAAGTCAAGAGTCATCACATCCATATTTCCTGGTGGTCACCTCTATACTCCCTGCATGGCAGGCCCCTCCCTCTGGGGAGAAAAGCCATCCTTACACGTCCTTCTGCTCAGGCACCATTTAGCTTCCCCTAAACACACCCCAAACTCCAGGCCTCCTCCTTCCGTGTCTACTCCCCTATTTAAGTAGAAGTCTAAGAAAATTCTGAAAGAAGTTGCTGGAGAGCCCAATTCATTTAATTGAAAAAAATGAAAACAAACATTTTCCTTTGAAGGTAGTGGTGGATTCCTCCCAAGGAAGCAGGTAAAAGAATCAGTCTGCACTACGGTTGGTTTCTGAGGGAACGCTATTGTCATGGAATAAAAAGACAGTCCCTGGCGATCAGGCACCCTGACAGCAAGTCAACAGCTTGCTGCCTCCCTTTTCATGTTTTGCCAGGAAAGGGAAACAGAGGGGGCAGAGGAAGCCCAGCCCTTAGGGAGGGGCGGGATTTCGGGTCAGCTTGCAAGCACTGCAGTCGCCTCCTGAGGAGTGTGGGGAGCACTCCCAGCATGTAGATGCTTTGGAACATCCTCCTGGGAACTGGTGTTTCTCAGGAGGGTCCCCCATGTGCTGTTCTCTCAGGCTGGTGAGGCTGGTTTTATAGCCAGCTCCACACTTTCAGCTGACAGGCCTCTGAGGACGGCAGTCGGCGCTGTGGCTCCCGGCCGAGTCCACACACCAAGTCAGGGCTGAGAACTGACTCTCCTGCCCCCTCCCCTCCACCTCCAAGAAAATGATTTTAAGTAAAAAGTTGCTTCCCTCCTAAAACAGGATGAATGGGCCGTGAAGTGTAGGTAGAGGGAAGAATATGTGTTTGGTCTCAGCCACCTTCCTAGTGTTAGCGCCTCAGGCACAGCACTTAACTCCTTTAATGCTGTTTTCCTTCTCTGTGCAAAGAAATAATAGTATCGGTTTCTTGGAAGCCAGGGGAGTTCGTAGGGATCATGGAAGTAGGTCACCAAGCACTGTACCTAACACATGGAAATATTAAAAGTCACCTTATAATATTATCATCTTTTTGTGTGGTCTCTGCAGGAGTTGCTGGGCAAAGGCGGGTCTGGGAATCATGTTCCATTTTATAGATAAGTGCGCCAAACCTCAAAGAAAAAATGCCTGGGAAGTGGCGGAAGCTGACCTGAGCTCGGGTTCTCTCACTAAGGACCGGGCACCGTTGCTGCGGGGTGATGAGGTTGCCTTTGTGGGCTCCGTGGACACGTGAGCCGGCAGATATGAGGACTAGACCCTGTACCAGTGTTGTCACACTCCTGTTGTGTAGCTTGCAGCCTACTTTCTTGTCAGCTTTTTCCCTCTCGGTTTTCCTCATCGTATGTTCTAGTATGCTGAAGAGGGAGAGTGTTGGCCAGTACTGGTTCTCAAACTTTTTGATCTTAGGACACTGATCTTAAAAATGAGGACACCAAGAGCTTTTGTTTATGGGAATATTTCAATCCATCTTTACTATTTTAGAATTTTAAACTAAGACGTTTTAAAATCTCTTAATTCATTTTGTTGCAATGTGTTATTTTGGGTGAACTAGACACAAGTGGCGCCTCATCCCATGAGCACGTCGGGAAGAAAGGAGTGCTTTGTGAGACTTTCACGTCATTATTGATGCTCCTCAATGCTGCATCAGAACCTGACAAGTGTTAGTTCTTAAAAGTTACTAGAATTGTGAATCTGAAACCATGTAAATGAACTTTAAGTTGATTTGGAAACTGTCCAGCTCATGGTAACAGTTAGAAGTTTTCCAAAATTTTAACTTTCCCTGAAAGCTCCAGTTTTATCATTAGCAACAAATATTATTGCTTGTTTATCTTGCAGTGACAGGCTCTTTCATTTTTGAGAAAACATTTGCCAAATACTCAAGTCTCAGTGCCACAGTTTGTCAGTCATTCTTTCAAAGGAAAACAGTGGTGTTTCTCTTAAAAAAAAAAAAAAAAACAAAAAACCCTAACCTAACAGATAAAACCAGCTAGCAGCTAGTTCAGCTTGCAACTCAAAAAATTGCTTCCTTTCAAGGTACCCCTTATGTCTTGGCATGATGCCCTTGGAAGTACTTTTTGCAACTCCCGGAGTCACACGAAGGCACCAGCAGTTTCCCCTACGCTACTTTTGTGTTGTCTGTGCAAATGTCAAAAATGGGAAAATCACATAAATCCTCTTAGTTATTATAAAAATACTTTTGACCTTGGGGACCGCTAGGGACCTCTGGACCTTGGTTTGAGAGTCACTGGCATCAGAAACCAAGCGCTTTGGTATGACCCCAGCCCTGCAGCCAAGTAGGTTAATGTTGCCTAACTTTTGAGCATGCGTTTCCTCACTGGGAGGGTGAGGGAAGGTCCCCTCACTACCTACCCTTTGTTTGCATGAATTTCCAATCATACCACCCACCTGAGAAACTTTGTAAACTGCAAAGTCCTTGAGTCACACAGAGTGGATTGTTAACATATTAATAGACTGCATTAATATTCATACAACCATGGTATTAATAGCCACTGCAGGGGACTTAATATGTTTCTTTTTACTATAAAAAGAACATATGCCTAGTGGGGAAAATTTAAAATACAAGGATAAAATTGTACTTTCTCTTTTATAGTCCCCCTACCCAGAGATAACCATCACTGATATTTGGAGTTTATCTTTCTAGTCCTCTTTTCTGCAGCATCCCCCCCCCCTCAAAAAAAGAGGAAATTTCATGTTTTAAGCAATTTGTATTTTGCTGGATTTTACTTGGTGTTGGCCTTAGAGCACACACACTTTCCCTGCTTGGGTCTAGTTACAGGTTCTGAAGCTCATGAGACTGGCACGTTCCAAAGCACCCTCTGGAAAGATGCCTCATCCTTGCCAGTCCCGCCCTCCTCCCTGTTGCAGTTTTGTCCCCTCCCAGCTGTGAGGTCAGCAGTGGGGCCCCTGCTTGATGGGAAGCCAGTACTGGAGAGCACAGGCTCAAAGGCTCCCCCGCCCTCTGGGGCCACCAGGTGCAAGCAGGAATGTCTTTCGTCTTTTACTTTCATGTTCTTTCTATCACGCAGTATTCTTGCCACCTTAAAGTGAATTCAAGATGTTCTATAAAAGAATGATTTCTAACAAGATAACCTGCCATTTATGTGTTTTTCTGATTAAAGTCTAAGTCATTCAAAATTGCAGAGCGTGGGGAGTCCTTATGTTGACGTTTTGTTTTGATTGTGGTGCAGGCTCCGCTAACCTATGGAGTGGTGAAAGGTGTGTTTTATCATGGAACTGACTCTATACAAAGACTCACCAAAACTGTCTCCACGACCTTGTGAAACTCGAGTCAGCTCTGTACCCGGCCATCATTACTTCAGGTTTTGACCACGTACTATACAGCACACGAAAGCTATTACCCTTTGGAGAAGCTGGTTGATGGGAGCAAGGGGGACCTGTCTGTGCTGTTTTGAGAGTATACAGTTTTTTCAAAATATGAAAGAAAAGTGCAAGTCATCAAATTCTAGTCAGGGAGCAAAAGTGTTTAGTCACAGCTATGGCACAGGAAACAGAAGCTATTCGAATTACCTCAAGTTAAAAAATTTTTATCTGGCAAAAAAAAATAAGATTAAAAAGACACCCTTTTGAATGGGAGAAAATATTCACACAATATATAACTGGTAAGGGGTAAACTGATGTCCAAGATGTGTAAAAAATTTGCAATTCAGCCATTAAAATACAAACAACCTAATTAACAAATGGTCAGCAGATCTGAACAGTTCACCAAAGCGGAGATCGGGAAGGCCAACAGACATATGGAAAAAACATTCATTATTACTTCAAGTAAGAGTTGCAGGTTAAAACCACAGTGAGAAACCATCCAGCAGCACGTATTGAAGAAGATGCAGAGAAAGAGGAGCCCTGACACTGCTGGTGGGAATGTGAACTGGTGCAGTCATTACGGAAAGCCATCTGGATTTGCCTTAGAAACTTCTAATGCCGTGTGACCCAGCGATCTCGTTCTTGGGCATCTGTCCAAAGAATATGCAGCCGTCCCTGCAAAGACCCATGAGCTCCACGGCGTTTGTAGCAACGCTGTTTACAGTAGCCAGGATGTGATGGCAGCCTCAGTGTCCATCAGGAGGCGGTTAGATCAAGAAGCTGTGGTCAGTCCACACTGTGGAATACTACTCAGCCGGAAGAAAAGATGATAGGCAGCCATGCCCAACAAAATGGAGGGAGTTTGAGAGAATTATGTAAAGCAAGTCAGAATGGCAAAAATCAAACACTGGACATTTACATAGCAGCTGATTTGATAACGAGATCTGTAAAATCTGGTGGACACCAGTAAGTACCATGAAGCTCTGAGACTGGGGGGGTCCGGTAGACAAGGACATAAAAGGGAGGTGGTGGGGAAAATAAGCCTAAAAATAACCTTTTGGGGAGGAATGTTAGGCAAATCTGAAACTTGAAGAGTTGGAGATAAACCAGTTAGGGGAGGTTCAAGTCAGGTGAATGAAAATTTATACAGCTCTCTTTGAAGCTGAATATATGGATAAAGAGCAAAATATATGGGCTCCATATATGGATGAGCAAAATAAACTAGTACATCATATTTTTCTCCTTGAGGAATGAATTGTGAATGAATGAACGAACAAATGAACAAACGAACAAAAGAAAAGATCACTGTGCCATAAGGCCTTAGTTTGGGATGAGGGCCCAGTCCTGGCACCACTCCCCCCAGTGATTTGTACATCTATCTTTCGACCAAAAAACGAACCCAGGCGTTAGACCTCAGGGAGGATTTCGCCAGAAGCGGCTGTTCCGAGGTAGCGCTGTGGGAGACTCCACCCCCGCCACCGCCAAGACCTAGCGGCCTGAAGCAAGGAACCCTGAGCCAGGACGCACCTTGGTCTGCTGGGCAGACTGCACGGGTTGAGCCCACTCCACCTTCACCCACTTGCGCTGAAGAGGCTGTTTCTGAGTCCAGCCCCCGCCACCTGCATCCCTCTCCCAGATGAAGTCCCTGGCCCCGGGCACAGGCTGACGGTGTGGGCACCCTAAGGAGGGCATTCTCTCCTAGAGAGGAAGCACAGCAGGACCGCTGCCGTATCCTCAAGGCAAGATCCTCACCCTCAGCCAGCAGCCCTGGACTCTGAGGTCACGGCCATCCTGTTTTCTGGTTCCCGCGAGGCCAGGGGACCAGGCACCCCAGCCAAGCCCAGGACCCCACCCAGCCACACCAAGCCCCTTCACTCCCAGGGCCGCAGCCCTGCCTCTGCCTTGTTAAAGGCTTTGGGTGCTGACCCCTCCAGGCCAAGTGCGGTGTGAAACAGTGAACGTAAACTCTACTCTGAGGTTTCTTCAGAGCACTGATCTATAATCCAACTTTTCACTCTTACAGGTTTTTTTAAACCAGGTTGTCTTAAGTTTCTCCCTCTAGTTGGAGTCCTTCATGCGGTCGTTACTGGAAGCAAGTGTTTCCTCCCAAGTGTCTGTAGTTGTCAGGTTTGAGTATGTCTGGGAAATGCTGCCTCCTAGTGGTAAGAAGCCAGAGCCTGTGGACATGATCTATTTTATTGATGTTTTTAATGTTTGTGGTGAGGTGGTCAGCGCAGGGGCTCCTCTGTGAGGGGCCTAACATAGCATTTGGTTCATGGTATATGTTTGAAAAATAGCAACTCTTTCAAATTGCTAGAAATACTTCTTTGGTAGACTTACCGGTCTCTGAATTCATCCTTCCTTTAGATAAAAATGCCTTTGGGATCAAAGCCAGCTCTAGACATAGCACATTATTTATTGTTCCTGAATTATGGGGTCTTTGTTCTATGCCTTTATACATTTTGTCCCTCTACTCTGAATGGCATCTAGTAGTTAACCTATTAATGATTAAGGATTTCTTTACCATGCAGCTTTCTTGTTAGGGAAAAACAAAAAAGCAAGATGATCTTGACTTTTACTGTTTCTAGTATTTTTTGTTATTTGTTTGATTAAATAGACGGACGGTACCAAAATTATGCTCAACTTTTTAACCATTTCAAGGACAGTGATTGCTTGCCAAACAGCCCTTCTTTTCCTGTGATCGCGAGGAAGAAGTTAAGGAGTTAACAGAAAATTGCATCCATTTAATTACCAGACCACAAATGGGACCAGAAAGCAGTAACTGGTGGACTGAAATAGGCTCTCAGTGAACAGAGGAAAACCATCTAATCCATACCTCAGAAGCCCCAGCACAGTGAGTTTTAGAAAAGAACAGGTGGTAGGAGAGCTACAGGGACAACCCCTGAGGGGAGACATCAAATACAGTACGAAAATTAATAACCAAGTAAGAAAATAAATAAATTCAATAAAGGGACTTTTAAAAAGAAAAGAAATTATGTGTAAAGGCCTCTTTTTAAATAGGGAGTTCCCAGAAAGATCCTAGTCCGGTCAGCTCTATGTCTCTGGCTCCTCCTCATCCTGAGCCTGTGGAGAGCTCTGCAGCGTGCACAGGGCCTGTGTCTCCTCTACAGTTAGAAGGCGGCTCTTGCTCCAGAGCTGTGGGAGCAGAGCATTTCCTGTTTGCAGCCTCCAACGGCTGGCATTGCGGTTTGGGCTAGGGATTGTTTTTGCTTTCTTAGCTTTCCTTCTTTTCTTTCCCCCTCAAATGAGAGTAGCTGGGAATGTGCGGGCTGGAGCTGCAGTTACAGGAAACGAGTTATTTCTCAAGTTCTTTGAAATACTGCAAAGGGGAGAGCTTGGGCGGGCTCATCAGATGACTGGTAGCCTCTGCGTTATGTGATTCAGTTTTGAAGCCTCGTCTTTTTGCAAAATGATAATCCGTGATAGGAAGATTTCAGCATTTAATCTGCCAAGCATTCCCTTATGTCCTACATGCTTCACTGCTAATTAATATTGTGGGACGTCTCTTGAGTGAGATCTGTCCATGTGGGTGGGAGGGTGTGTAAGAGGGAGATTTTCTTTTCCCCTTCTGTTATAAAAGTCATATGAATTCACATAAAATTCCAAAGTATGAAAAAAAATTAGAAAATAATCACCATTATATAATTCTGTTAATACTATACAGAATATCCTTCAAAGCAGTTTCAGAGATTTGATAATTTAGATGCAAAGCGTGTGTGTGTATATACACATACAAATATGTGTCTATATCTAAGTCCTCAATGTCTTACTCAGAAGAACACTCTTGGCATCAGATATGTTGAAAATTTTACAGATTTCAGAAAGATTTCAAGTTGCATAAACCTTATATTATGTAACACCTCCCCACTCCCCCAGTGGCTTCTCAGACAAGTCCTCATAATTAAGCACAAATTTATCTCTGCAGTGAAACAGGAATATTTACATGAAGTCAGGTAACTAAAGACTCTGGCGTCTTGCCTCAATTCAAGAAAGAGCTTACCACCAAATGAATTCAGGTCAGGTCAGATTTTGCTGCCAAATGGGTTTGTTTTTAACACTCTGTATTTTATATTTTTGCAAACTTTTTTTAAGCTTACAAGCTCTCCGTGACCATATCCAAAAAAAGGCAAAGTCACTTTTAACAGGCCACATCATGTTTCACAGTATAGCTAAACTACAACTGATTTCCTAGAAATGATTTGATATTTACCTTCACCGATCCAGGTGTACCTTGCCTTAAATGCAGAGAGTTTACAGAAAGGTATTTCCCCCTCATGCCCACGTCCACTGAGGGGGTGTGCTTCACACAGTTACATTTATCCAGAGACAGAATTGCTTGGGTCTCAGGAGGGTTTGCCAGGGCAAAGGGAGGGTTTGCCAGGGCAACTAGTCATATGAATACTTGTCCCCACTTTCCCTGATACGGTGTTTGTTGTTTAGACTGTGTTCTTGGCCCCTTACAGGAAATAGAAGGGAGCAAATGGGATTTTTGGTGAGAGCTACTGTTTCTACTTCATCTGAATATCGCTCATCTACTCCTCTCCTCAACTCTCCCAGGTACTAGCTATAATTGCCCTTATTTAAAGCAGAGAAAATTGAGTCACAGGGCAGTAAGTAGACATTCAAGCCAGAATTCAAACCCAGGTGGTCTACACCAGCATCCATGCAGATATCACAGCCACCATCTAGCTAAGCTCTTCAAATTCAAAAATTTTCAGTGAGCATCCAGTGGAGTAAGTCTTTACAGCATAAAGATAGGGACCAAGTGCATGAAAGGAGGGAGTCCAGCAAAGGAGCAGCAGGTGTCTCTGCTTTCTTACCAGTTAAACGAAGACAGCACTACTGTGTCTAGTACTAGCCATCCTGAGTCATAGTAGTACTAAAACAATGACTCTCAGGGTATTCCATGTCTTCCCACACCATGTTTATTTTATTGGATTTTTAAATTGAGTTAAGGAGGTGCTTTCTAAGTAAAAGTTTGTCCCTGTAAAATATAATATGTATGAAGATGTTCGCTGAAGACAAGAAAATTTGATTTGCTATCACCCTATGGTTTTGTTCTGGTTTGAGCATCGCAAATTATAGACAACATGGTGGAAATGACGTAACAGGTGCTCATGAACTCACTGATTCATCATTTCAAGCACGATAAAGCAATTGTGAGGGTCAGGATGGCTTCAGGGCCTACTAACTGTTTAAGTATCTGTTCCTTTTGCTTTCCCATTTATCTTCATCTTAAAAATCTTAGCTACTCCCTTCCCTTATACTTATCCTCAGATGAAGTCACATGCTGTGCATAATGCAAAGGAAACTAGTGCTTTCATTTTGTCCTTGAAATAGAGATGATGTTAAATCTAACCCATCATTTACCTAAATTGAATTTGACAAAATATAATTACATTATTTTAAACTAAGGAATTCTCGAACTCTGCTACTCCTACACCTACCCATCTTCCCTGTAAAACTACTTTCCAAGTAAGTTCACTCTTGTTGGTTCCTGTGGCCGTGTGCATAATGGTGTCATCTGTCTCCCACCGCCTCTTCGGCCTTTCCTTGATCTCCTGGAGCAGTCGTTCCCTCTGTCTTTTCTTCAGAGTGGAGAGCAGTGACCTTAGACCTCAGGCAAGCCACTTCTACCTTCTGACTGTAGGCCTTCCCTTCCCTGCTGGGACTTTGGAAAGCCATTAGTCTCACGCACTGGCTCCCAGGCTTAACTTTGCGTCCATCTTACCTGGTGAATTTGCTAAAACATAGATTCTTAATTTATGTGAGAATATGATCCATTAGATTTTATTTCTGACCAGTTTGTTGGTCATGCTGATAGTTTTGGTCTAGTGACTGTACATTGAGAATCACTAGGAAGGCTTTGGATAGAGGCACAGAATTCCTTACTGTTCCAGAGAAAGTATAGTTTTTTTCCTCCAAATTCACTACCTGTTATATTTACATTTATACATGTCATCTGATTTGTATTAATAAATAAGTTGAAGGCGAAATAGGCTACTGGTTGGTTATATATCGCCCTCTGGTGTTTGTGTCCTGTTTCTTTTTAATAACTTTTCTGTACAAAAATAATACCAGTTCATTGTTGAAAACTTACAAAATTGGGGGGGGTGGGCAGGAAAGAACTAAGATAATAATCACCAATAACCTTAAAACCCACTGAACAGTTAAGATATATCTATGTATGTTCTAACCTCTTTTTTCTTATGTGTATTCTTCATGGACACATATAACTTATACACATACATACATGTATAATTTTTGACAGCATTGGGTTCATTCTGTAGTGCTATCTTATAACCCAATTTTCAGTTACGTATTTTGAAAACGCTCTCTGCCTAACAACCTTCACTTAACTGGAAGCTTCTCGCCTCCAAAGGCAGAGCTGCTCCCATTACCTAGAGTTCCCCTCTCCCCCCGAGAGGGGTCTGCAGACCCCAGAGACACCATTTCTAGCGGTGGTCTGGAGCACTCACCATTTGCACTGTAATATGTGAGTCTGATCTCCTATTTTGAACATTTCTGTGGTTTCTTTCCAGTTTCGAATGACAATTGAGAGCATCTTATGAAACCTCTGCCTGTGCTGAGTGTGTCATTTAGATTCTGGCCTTTGTACCTGATCGAATTCAGCTTGCAATATTTTTGTTTCCCCTTCTCTCAACATTGTTTGAATTGATTAGCAAGTGGGGAGAAACTGTCTGTCCCGCAAGGCCTGGGCACCCTGTCCGTCCTTGTGCTGATTTAGTCACGAAGCCATTTTCTTAGTATTTCAGACTTTTTGAAAGCTTCTATTTATATTGTGCTGTAGTTTTATAATGGACGTTGAGAACTCTAATAAAAATGTAGGATCTTGAAAGGATTTATGAAATGAGGCTTCTCACTTTTCCACTTACCGTGGAGTTGTTTAGTTGCTGTGGTTTCCTGGGGTGTCGTAGCCAGGGCTACCTTCCCGCCGTGGGGTGTTGGCGCAGCACCCTGGAGCCATTTCATCCCGTTGGTCTGGATTTTTTTCTACAGTGTTCAACTCTTTCTCAGTAGCTCCTTTTCAACTCTGAGGATATTATAACTGGTGTCCAGAAGGACACCTTCTGGATCTCTCAGGCTATCAATGACAGAAATGAGAAGTGACCCACCCAAACCTTCACAGGCAGGTAGAGGCAGGCTCACCTCTAGGACACTCTTCATCCGGGTGTCAGACAAGTCCTGACAGCTGCAGGATGGAGGTTACCCTTGGTCTGTTCCCCAGCCATATCCTGGGAGCAGTTCCAGCCTCCCATCCCTCTTCCACACCCGCCCCCACTCCCCCACCTTCTGCTCTGTGCTGAGCTCTCTAGGAAAGCAAAACCGGCTCAGATTCTGTAAGATGTCGAAGGCGCAGAACAGCTTTCCTGGTTAGCAGGGAATCCGTGTGATCATCCACGTCACAGCATTTTATTTAGACTCTGAAGCACAACCGCACTGCACTGGGGTTGATGCATCAGTGCTGGGCAGGACAGGGGGCTGCTGCCTTCAAGAGGCCGCCCTGGACAGTGAGCGCCGCAAGATACAGCGCTCTCCCAAAGTGAGCCTTTTCTGCATGCTTGAGAATGGTAGAAGAGGGCAAAGGGGCTTGTTTGGAAGGGTCCGGTCTCTGCGGAAGTGACACGGAGATGAGAGGACTCTGCTAGTAGCCAAAGGGGGAGTTCCAGACAGATGGTAGGCATGTGCTGAGGCTGAGAACGTTTGCTGGGTCAAAAACTGGGGAAAAGCTGCGTGGTTGAAAAGAAGTGGAAATGAGGACAGGGGCTTCAGGCTGTTACCAGGGCCCATCTAAAGTGGGAGGCTGGATTTGAATCCAGTTCTCTCAGAAGCCTTGATAGATTTTAAGCTGATGAAAAGCTCACTAACTGCATGACACCTGGGAATGAGAATGAGTCAGTAAAAACTTTAATAAATAGCACGACCCACTGCTCTTCTTGCTGTTTAACCAAGGGCAAGTTACTTAACCTCTCTGAGCCTATTTCTTTACTGACTGGATGAGAATAAGACCCATCTTACCAAGTTGTTATGAGCAGTAACTTTAGATAACATATCAACAGTACCATCTGTCATTTTAATGTAACTAATTTAGGCTGCTGTGCCTTGAAGAGGGCATGGCATAAAAGCATGTATCATCTTACAGATTCTAGAGCCTGCCTTGCAGCAAGAGGCACGACTTAACCCACAGGGGGAACGTGGAGCAACTTTGAAGGACATTTGGAATTCCCTGCACCCCCTACCCCAGCCTCAGAAGATCTATTCCAGTATCTGAAATGCTATCGTTATATTTTTTTCCTCCACACTGCTGCTGAGCTTTTCAAGTCTAAAGAATTCTAAGAAAATCAACTACGTTACATTTTATTAAGTGTCTGCGTGGTGCTGGGCCTTTTGTGAGCAAGGCAGCCGTGTCTGTACCTCATGTAGTCTCCTTAACAGCATGGGGGGAGACCCTGTCATTTTATAAGCAAGACGAGGAAACCTCTAGAAGGTCAAATGACTCACCCAGGCACATACCTAGCTGAGTGTCTCCCACCCACAAATCTTTGAGCAGAGGATAATGTGTCTCACTGCCTCCTGTGTTGGATTTTATAAGTGCCTTCAACACAGCATCTTTTCTATTCCTGAATACGTATTCCTTAATACAGTATGTGCAACCAAATAAAATGGTTTAGTGGGTCAGTCCTGTTGAGTATTCGTGGATCTAGTATGTCATTGTCTTGAAATATTTCTGGTATTTCCAGGAAGGTGGTGCTGCAAACAGCTCATTGATCTGGGCTAGACGAGGTTCTCGGTCTGACCCTCCACCTAGCCAGCTGGCTGCGTTTGAACGTGCTGCCATGGACTTTGTGGAGGCATCAGGGGTAGCCAGTGAAACAGTGTGTGTAAATGCCACAGCCCTGGGCCTGCTGCAAAGTGGGGGTGTCCCTGAGTGGTTCTCCCTCATGCCTGCAGCAACCCGGGTGCATGCAGGAATTTACCGAGGGGGCACCCATTTCACCCAAGAATCAAGTCTGCAAGGTTGACAAATTTGCCCAGAGTCCCCAGGCTCGCGTGCCTCCGGGCTCCTGGGTCCTGCCCAGAACCCATTCCTCTGTCATCATACCCTAGAGACCGTCTTCATGACAAGGCTCCAACTTTAAATAGCTTCAAGGTGGTAACTCTAGGGCATGAATGAGTTAACACATGGGCCAGAACACCTAATTTCTGCAGGGAACCGTGGGCTTAACTGCTGGGAGCTGGCTCATTGTTTTAATTGGATTTTCCAATGTGTTGCACAAGTCAGCAGATCGGCATTAGCTTACTTGCAGAGAAACTTTCTGTCTGTAGAAGGGCAGTGCAGAGAATAGCACAATGCAAGATGACAGAGCAAGCAAATGGTGTGCTTTTAGTCAACTCAGGGGCTTGTACGTGGAGGTTTGGAGGCCCCCTGGGAGAGATGTGGCTCCCTGGGGAGGAAACCACTCCTCCCCATGCATCCCCCACCCCAGCCCCTAAGGCCCACATGCAGGCAGCTGAAAGTGCAGTATGTTGTGAAGCCATCCAGCTGTTCCTGATTCCTGCTTGGGGATTGGGTCAGTTGATCATCAAAACAGATGGGGGTGCCTCCCCTTCAGAAGCACACTTTCTAGAGAGGAAAAGATGTGGGATAGATTAGTAAATGAATAAATGAGATTATTTCATTTTGTGGTAAAATTATACAGTGGCTGAAAATAACCAGGGCAGAAGACAGGTATTTCATATATGTGGAGAAAGTTCATGAAGGTTTCCTAATGACTCGGCCTGTAGAGGGTCTGGTCGTGTCTAAGCAGTTGAAGAGTAAGTGATTGTTTTTATCAAAACCCATATTAATTACAGTTTAGTTGCTTAAACCAGTCCCTTGCAGAATGAAAGCATAGACTTCGGACTTATTCCCAATGTCTGGTTGGGCGCAATGTTTATACTGGCAAGATAACTGGGCCTTGTGTGAGGAAAGCAATTTATTTGGTAATCATTCTTGAAATCACTTTTAATGTGTTGCTTGCTTAATAAAATAGAAAAAGATGTGCTTTTTAAGCATACTCTTCAACCCCTTGTAATCTTGAATCATGTAAAGAGCTTATAGGATCATCATCAAAGGAAGGAAATAGATCGGAAGTTCAGTAAGTGGAAATGGAGCGATCAATAGAGTTTTAGTAAAATAAAAGGGAATCATGAAATAGTAGACTTGAAAGGCTTTTATAAAAAGCCACTGAAGATAATGAAGGTGCCACAGGAAGTCCGCCGGCCCGGTTATCATTGTCTTATGTTGGCCAGATGTGATCGTCCACATAGGGGTTTTTGTTCATTCGTTTGTAGCGCTTTCTCAGGCCATGAAAAGATTCCTGGTAGAACTAGAAAATAAAACAACTAGGAAATGATGCAAAGTCATCAATGTATTCCGTCCGTCACAAAGACCTCAAAATATCTGAGAAAATAGATTTGTCTTTGCGGAGGTCAACACGGGAGGAAGTTTTGGTTTGCCAGTTGATAAATAGCTCCTCAAAGTGGCCTTAAGACGGGCGTGGGCACCTGTGTCAGCGCAACACCTGAGGGGCGCTGTGTAGCCTCAGCCGCTGAGGAGACCCTGCCTTCTTTGGGCACCCTCCTGAGGGGCACGTGAACTCAACACCTGAAGGGCAGGGTCTCTCGTGATCTCCCCGTAGTGAGGGGCAGACAGT
>PVIJ01006608.1:47557-90552 GCA_004024925.1 Scalopus aquaticus
TCTCTCCTATTTGGTTTCCTTATAGTCCTGTTATAAGTGAAACCATTCGATATTTTTCTCTTTCTTTCTGGCTTATTTCACTGAGTATGATCCCCTCTAATTCCATCCATGTCGCTGCAAATTGCAATATTCACTTTGTACTTTAAAAAAATCTCCTTTGCCAATTTTTATAA
The DNA here is from genome assembly GCA_004024925.1 of Scalopus aquaticus. Taxonomy (NCBI): domain Eukaryota; kingdom Metazoa; phylum Chordata; class Mammalia; order Eulipotyphla; family Talpidae; genus Scalopus; species Scalopus aquaticus. The sequence goes on from PVIJ01006608.1 coordinate 47,731, forward strand.
ATTAACCTATTCCTGGGAAGTATGTTAGGAAGCGTCTGTGTTTCCATTTTTTTCTGCAGCCTTTCCATACACTGCACTGGGAAGATTCTGAATTCATGACACACGGTATTTTGATGCCGTGGTTTCTTATCAGCCTCCATGGGTATGTGTGTGTATAACCACAAAGATTCTGAATTCTTGGGGCTTTCCATCGATGCGGCTCCAGCTCACCACCGCCTGCCCTGCGCCTGACCACAGCGATGCCACTGAAATGTCACGACCTGTGTTTATTGTGTGGTGAATACATGGCTTTTGAGGACTTTTCCTTCCAAACAGCCCCTACGATTCAGTACAACCACAGAGTTTCCTGATGCTTTTATTTCATAGTACAGCCTTCAGATCAGTGTATTTGTTTGTTTTCTGCTTTATTTCACAAAAGAATTGAGGCATTGGTTAAAAAAAAAACTGATTTATGACTAAGTTAAAAATGGTTTCTAATCTCTGAGTTGTTGGTTTTTTTTTTTTTCATTTTTTGCTTTATAATTTTTACTTTTTTTGACTAAACAATAGAGTACTTACCAAAAACCAAATTTTTTTTAATGCCAAAAAGTACAATAAAATCCTCTTCCTCTCCCTCACCCACCCATCATCCTGCCCTGGAAAGAACAGTATAGCAGGTCACTCTTCTCTGTCCTTCCAGAAGGAATTTAAACATAGACATATTTTTTCCTCTTTTTATACAAATCTGTGTACTTCATGAAAATTTTTTTCACATACCATTTGTGTTGGAGAGATTTCCAAATTTAGACATAAAGACCTTTCTCATTTTTATGCTGTTTAGAACTTCATAATGTATTTAATCAGTCCACTGTTGATAGGACTAAACTTTTCTTCAGCATCAACAGTCCTGGGGAAAAGAACCATGAACACACAATTCTGTTTTTCCTTCTCTCTACAGATATTTATGAAGCACCTACTCTAATGGGAAGTGTTCTAGCTTCTAGAACTAGAGCACTGAGCATACAAACCCCACTCTCAGGTAGACTCCCTTGGACCATCATAAAACCCAGGAGATCCAGACCTCTGCCTCAGAACAGTGGAAAAGCCCATACCCTAGCTGTGGATTGCCCTTCTGGAATATACCTTCTTCTTCAGTGGGTTCTAAGCACAGAGGACACAGTTGGGAGCAGACTTATACCCTTCTGGTGTGGAGAAACTCAGTCCACATTGGTTGGTGTTATTGTTTTGCTACCACCTTCTTTTTAACCATCTCCCATCTTTGTTTTGCTTTTCAGCTCCAGGGTCTGAGTCACAATGTGATCTTCACCTTGGATTCCTTGTTGAAAGGAGACCTAAAAGGAGTCAAAGGAGTAAGTATTCAGGAATTTGATTTTCACTTTAACTTTAAAGAATTGATTTTTTTTTTCCTCTTTTAAGATCACGGCGTTACTGGTATTTGAAAGGCATTCTGAACATTTTTGGCATGGACAGTGATTGTTGGCAAAGGCATGCCATTTGATACCATAATGCCACTAACTGAGGAGCAAGATGAGACACTTGCAGGAGGCTGGGAGGGCCAAGTGCCTGGGGGGGGGGGGTGGCAGGGGAGAGGTATGGCCGGTATTCTTGGCAAAATCACAGGTCCCGCGGCATTAGCCAGCTTTTCGTGTGTGGCAAATGGGATGGGGTGTGTGAAAGTATCTTGGGTGGAGTTACATGTGTCCTAGAGAGGAAGGCATCTTTGCTAAGATGTTACTGCGAAATTCTTTCTTCACCATTAAGCAAAAAGTACATTCAATTTCTATTTCATTTTCTCTTCTCTAAGGATCTCAAGAAGCCATTTGACAAAGCTTGGAAAGATTATGAGACAAAGTTGTAAGTGTTTTTTTATTTGAATTTTTTTAAGCCCTTTTTAAAGTTTTTGTGAGTTTCCATTAAAAAAAAAAAAAGAATAACTGATGAAAGGACAGAGCCCTCAACTAATACCTTCTAGATAAAAATTGTTTACCCATCCTTGTAAGGGCTAAGAGGTCAGTAAAAGTAGCTACTTCTCCAGGGCAAGTTTTCTGGGGTGACATGGACTTTTACAGTCAAGTGGCCTTCGTGACCGAGAGTGACTATCAAGTCATAGCTCTTTGAGTTGCAACTCATTCTTCTCCCTTGTTGTCTCAGGTTTACCACCCACCACCTACACCTCTGCCATTTGCTCCCGTGAGCTCTTGTTTTCATTTTGGAACCTTTTCTCCAGCATCATCTTCTCATCCTTTTCTGCCCAGTCACATTTCAGAGCAGGGCACCTGGAAGTTGGTGAGAAGCTCTTGTATATCAACAGGGCTTGTCAGGAAAGCAGCGAGCTGCCTTTGGGGGTTTTAAGTTTTAGAATGTCAAGAGGGCTTTTTTATCAATTATATTCTAAATGTCACTGTCTAGAGGTCAGTCTTCTGGGACCACTCAGCTCCCTCAGCCCCCTCCAGTGATTGTGTAGAGTGACATTCTGGAAGCTACACAGGCAGGACTTCAGGAGCCCTACTGTTTGGGGTGCAGACTTTCTCTTAGTCGTTCTCTTCTTACACTTATTCTTCCAAATATTCGTTATTCTATCATCCTTTTTGGTCTCCAGTTCCTGTCTTTGGAAGATGATGCTTTTATTTATTTATCTTTAAATGAGCTTACTACCACTTTAGTGGGACTGTAGAAGGAAGAAGAAATGAACATACGTGCTCAAGTCAGCTTGTTGACCCAGAAGTCTGTCATCACCCCTTGGTGATGCAGTACATGTTTCTTCTCAAGTGGCTCTCATTTCCTGCTGCTTCTCCTGTCCTCCCCACTGGGGGGAGCTGAGGTGCATTTTCTCCTGGTCAGATCCCTGCCTCACGGTGGCATGACGAAGGGGTTGCGCAGATACAATGTGAGGGTAGTAGGGCCTCCCCGGTGGCGCAGCGGTTAAGCGCTGTGCTGTGGAGCTGTCGGCATCGGCGACGCGAGTTCAACGCCCGGCCGGGGAGAATCCCACATGGTACGGCAGACCTCTCCTGCCTTGCCCGCTGCTCTCCTCAGCAGTGTATTTCTGATCTGCCTGTTCTGCTACCCGCTCTGTCTCCGGTGAGCCCTCTCGCCGCCCCACACCTCTGGCCTGTACCCCAGCTTGTATGTATAAATAAAAAATAAATCTTTAAAAAAAAAAAACAATGTGAGGGTAGTAGAGTGAAACCCAACCAGGTCTGTGGTTGATTTTCCTGGGTCGATGGTTGGTTTTCTACGGTTATGTACAAGGGCAAGGATGTCAGCCAACTGTGGTGTTTGATTTCCCACCGCCACAATTTAAAAGAAGATTTGAAGGCTAACACAGTCTTTGCATTCACAACAGAAATTATGGGCTGTTTCTGAAATTAGAGTTTGTTTCAAGTGAAACGGATTTTCGGAAAGAGGGCTGTGACCGTGGATGTTCTCACCAAGGCATCATCTGTCAGAGCCTCGCTTCCTGGGCCTTCCTCTCCCTGCTTCCTCTCCAACCTCCTCCCCACTGGGGAACGTTTTCATAGGATTCCAAATTAGAGACCGGGATTTCTCACAATCCTTATTTTGTACAATCCAGTGCCACGTGGCTGAAACACTAAACTGTGTTACTGGAATATGGAAACAGCCCAAGTGGAGAGGAGTTTTGGAAATTACCCTTGAGTGATTTCTGTGCCTGCCCACAAAGCTTCATTACAGACTTTGTCTTGAAATCGTTCTACGTTTCATAATCTGTTGATGATCAATATACACTGTACTTCAGCTCTCCAACTTTCTGATCTCCAGCTATTCATCTTAAAGTATTTTACCCAAGAAAAAGTAAACTCAGAATTTCTTCATGCCAACCAAAATGGGAGAGGATTTCTATTAATCCATGTGTTAGAAGTTTCCCTCGGTGGAAATTCGTGCAAAGTGTTTATTCTCTTTGAACTTAGATTTTTACTTTTGATAAATTTTAATAAGAATTCCTACCTCCTCACTTTAATAATTAAGAAATAATCAAGTTAAAGGGAAATATGAATATGGCTTTTGTTTTTTAATGATGACATCTGCTCTAATTACAGTACAAAAATTGAAAAGGAGAAAAGAGAGCATGCAAAACAGCACGGGATGATTCGCACCGAGATCACTGGCGCTGAGATCGCAGAAGAAATGGAGAAGGAGCGACGCCTCTTTCAGCTCCAAATGTGCGAAGTAAGAACAGATTCTTCAGCCATTTGCCCAGAATTGTATTAACTGTAAACTTGCCTGCTTTCAGCAGTTTTTATGCTTAAAAGCAGTCTGTGATTATCAGCAGAGGGAAGTTTCTTAAGGATTCTAATCTCCATTTTTCTCCAAGCCTTTTGGGATCCGCCATTTCCCTGTTGTCTCTTGTTTTGAGCCTTGGTCCTATGGGGCTCTTTAAGCCTAAACAGGATTCTCTGGTGAGAACTTTAATGTTGCTTGTGATTGAGTGTGGAAAAAGATTTGGGTGCGGGTAACACTGGTGAATAGTACAGTTTACTGGTGCAGGGCTAGAGCATGTTTCTTTTTTTAACCATGTGTCTAGTTTGATTGAAAGGTGAAGTGAAGTAGCCATTAAGAAATCTGAGTTAATAGGAAAAAAATGCAGTGGGAAGCATGCTGCCTTAAACAGAGCAGTGGCTCTCAAACTGGTTCCACTGAGCCTCCCAAGGCTCCTATTGAGAGCTGATAAGAGTAGTGGAGTTCCTCTTGCAATTTGTAAAATACTAAAATGGATGGCATTTTCTCAATTTTTTTAAGTTTTCCTCCTCAATTTTCTTTCTTTTTTCCTCCCCTCATCCCAATCATGAACTTAACTCCTTGACCTTGCTGCCCATGAATACTTTCACGTCACAAATCAAGTAAATGATATGAACAAAAGATCTTGACCAATTGTGAAAATCAGAACTACTAATGAATAGTTACTCGTACAAACGAATGCATGTCATTTTTGTTCTTGATTCCTAAGTAGCAAAACTTCTTTCTAATTCACTTCCTTGGTCTGAAAGTGGATATCACGCAGTATATTCCTTGAAGAGAATGCCACTTGACTGGTTTTCTGCAAAGAGCAAGGAGGTTTTGGTGATGTGAGCCAGAAGTTTGAGACCCACTGCACCAGGGGAAATAATCAACTATTCAGAATGTTTTGTTGTGTTGATTTCTGCTTGTCTAGGCCACTAATCTTAAGCATATGAGGTGCTAACCCCCTAGTGAATTTTGTCCCCCTGTGACTGCTCCAGGTCAGTGTTGCCTCAGTCAGACTCGCTCTGTCCTCAGACAGCTGAGGTGCAGTATTTGTGATCACTGTTCCGACACCCCAACACGTGACCGAAGAGCCCTGTCTTCAGCGACCCTCATAAAATTCTGTTTTATTTCCACAGTATCTCATTAAAGTCAATGAAATCAAGACCAAAAAGGGTGTGGATCTGCTGCAGAATCTTATCAAGTATTACCATGCGCAGTGCAAGTAAGTAGAACGTTCCCACCATAATTATTAGCCCACGTCAGGCCCCTGTCACTTCTCGGGTTTCCTCACTCATTCACCCTTTCTCGTCTTCCTTTAGTCACTATGCTAGTGATTTAATGGCCTTCCACGGCCAAATGATGAGGAATAGCATGGTGTTTTCTGTAAATCAGTAGCGCTTGCTGGAACCTGCTTTCTTGCTCACACAAGCTGATGTCATCCTTGACAGCCCAAAGAACCTTCCTACCCGCTGGTGACGGCTCGAGAGAGAGCCGTTGTCCAGTTACCTTTGCAGAGGTGCCTTTTTTTTATGTTAGGAAATCTGTGGCAGCACGTTTGCTTTTTCATTTCTTGTTTACTTGCTGGGTTAGCTTCATGAGTTTTCTGGTAGATTTTCTGTGTGGAAGAAAAATGCCCATTACTGGGCCTCCCTGGTGGCGCAGTGGTTAAACGCTGCACTGTGGAGCTGTCAGCAGCGGCGGCACGAGTTCAACGCCCAGCCGGGGAAATTCCCACATGGCACGGCAGACCTCTTCTGCCTCGCCCGCTGCTCCCCTCAGCAGTGTATTTCATAGATCTGCCTGTTCTGCTCCCCACTCTGTCTCTGGTGAACCCTCTCGCTGCCCCACGCCGCTGGCCTGTAACCCAGCTTGTATGCATAAATAAATAAATATTTAAAAAAAAAAGAAAAATGCCCATTAGTGTTAAAGTCTCTGTCGTATACGTGGGCCAGAGAGGTGCGGTCAGCTCTCATAATTACAGGCAGACACCCTTGTAGCCAGAGTAGGCCCTGCTACCACCCACCTCCCTCCTTGGGGGCTGTCTTTCTCTGACATTTTGAGGATCCTGCCTGGGCAAGGGAGAGGAAGGAAGTACCACAGTGTTCACTAAAATAACCTTTTCCATTTTAAATAAAACACCAAAAATATCACAACCCACTTTAAAAAATTATAAATAGAATAAAGATGTTAGTTCTAGATAAAATACTACTCTCCAAAAAGTTAAATTTATAATTTCCTTTGATAGTCTCTCTTGTGTCTTTTAATATTGTTATGTCTTGGAAGATCTTTGTCTTCAGCCCAAACATCCAGGAAGTCAGCTTTGACACTGGGAGAAGGGCAGGACTTGAGTCAGAGAGATGAGGTCAAATCCTGGTTCTGCCACTGGGTACCCATGAGCTCTCCATCAGGAGTGTCTCTGAACGCACTATCCTCATGTGTCATGTGGGCTTAAGGTCCTAAAACCCACCTTGGCGTTTTCGAAGATGCGAGAATTTAGTGAGGTGATGCAGAGGAAATGCTTCGCCCAGGCTGCTGCCACTGCACACGTTTGCTGATGTGATGCTTCTGAGTGGCATTAAAACTCAGTCATGCTCAGGAGAAACTTTTTAGTGGTCACATTGTTACTTAATAAATGTAGGTTTTATCCTTTTTTCAACGTAAATCTTACCTTATATAAATGTGTTTCAGATACAAAATAAATATATATTGACATGTAAACATTTTCACATTTGAAGATAAAGTTTGTCTACAGAAGCCTCATGATGAAGACCCAAACTAGTCTATGGCTTCATAGCATAGCAGGGATTTGAAACTTGTGGTGGCAGTCCCTGATTTTAGTTTAGGGTATAATATTTTTGTCTTTAATCAATTTCGGTTTTCCTAGAAACACATCACTGCTTTGAAACTTTTACAGGAATAAGTGAATCTCTCAGTCTTCTCAATTACAGCATTTTGGTAGCAAATTTGATTTTACCTGACTTTAGAATTTCCTTTTGATATCAAATTCTAACTATAGAGGTGGGGTTTAACCTATGAAAATGTGAGTTTTTCAAAACCCAAGATGTTTTGTAAACATAGTATATTAGCCTTTGTTAGTAAAGGTGAAAAGAAGAGCAGTTCTGGTCTGTGTAATGAATGCTTCCTCCCTGTATTCTTTTCTTCTTGACTTCTTCCCTTCCCATAAATATTGATTAATCTCTTAACAGGGGCCTGGTGCAGTGATAGGTTTTGGGGTGCAGAGATGATTCTGTCCTCTGGAGTTAGTTGTCTGGTGTGGGATCTCGGTCAGGTCCATCAGTGGTCGTAAGGGCTGTAGGAAGTGACAGATAACTCAAGGCATTACAGGGGGAGATTTGGAGGGTTTCTTGGACGAGGTGAACTTGGAGGATTGAACTTGGAGAATGACCGGCCTATGACCCCTGGAATCTGGCAGGACTGTCACCCTTCAAAACAGAGAGATGTCAGCAGAAGGGAGCCCTACCCAGTAAAAACTTCCTGTGGGGGAGAGAGTCAAAAGCATCAACTAGCAGAGCTGGGAAATAATAGAATTCAACCCTCATTGCCCCAAGGTTGAACCACAGATGCCGTCATAGCAAGAAACCAGAGCCGTTTTCTCTCGAGGACTACTTCTGCCTTTTCTTAGTCCAGCCCTTAAAACCCTTGATGGGCACACAGCAGACCTATAAAGCATTGTCTATTTAGACTTTTTTAAAAAGCGATTTCATATTGCAAGTGTTTATTCCAGTTCCCAAAATGATTTTCAATACCAAGGCCGGTGGTACTCAAGGAATTTGACCCGGTGACACCTTGTATAGTTGTAGTAGCTTCGTGGCGGCAGTGGCTACACTGGGAAGCTGGAGGAAGCAGAAAAGAAGAGCTTTTGACTTTATACCCGTTTCAGCTCACCCACACTCATCCCTCCTCCCTTTCAAGCGTGAACATTGGCAGTAGCCCACTGCTTTCAAAACAAACACATTATCCTACCACTCACTACTCCCTCCACCGCCCAGCAGACATCATTAGGATCTGCAGAATCAAAGACACTTACAAATACTACCTTTTTATCCTTCATCTTAGAGATAATAACAGCTAACACTGATCAAGAGTAGCCAGGAAGTTGTAGCTCAGAGAAGATCTCAACTTGCTCAGAACCACATTCATTCATTTCATAGATGCTTAATGAGTATGTGTCAAAACAAAGAAAGCACAAGGAACCGAAGGAAAGTAAATTAGCCTTCAAAATTTAAATCTTTTGTAAGTAAAAGGACACTATTAAGAAAAGATTTGCGAATCATTTCTCTGAAAAATGTATAATATGCTGAATATATAAAGAACTCTGACAACAACAAAAAGATAAACAGCTCAACTTAAAAATGGATAGAGTTCTTGAATGACCATTTATTAAAAAAAAAAAAACCCACACAAAACACCAACATACAAATTGCCGTAAAACTAATGGAAAAAGATTCAACATCATTAGTCATAGCATTAGAGAAATGCAAATCAAAACAACAATGTTCATACCCACTAAAATAACTATAACTAAAAGCAACAACCACAAAACAGAAAATAAATTTTGGTAAGATTGTGGAGAAATGGGAGCCCTTATTACAGTTGCTGCTAGAAACATAAATTGAAGCAACTGTTTTAAATAACAGTTTGGCAGGTCCTCAGAAAGTTTAACATGGAGTCATATGGTCTAGCAGCCCCATTCCTAGTTATAGACCCAAAAGAACTGAAAAAAGATAATAATTAAAATTGTGTTCATGAATGTCTATAGCAGCATTTTCACAATAGTTACAATGTAGAAACATCCAAATAGCCATTAAACGATGAATGGATAAATAAAACATAGTAAAGCCAAATAATCCAGTGTTGCTTATCCGTAAGGAGAATGAATTATTGGTTCATGCTACAATGTGGATGAACATTTAAAACATTATTCTAAGTGAAAGAAACAAGATACAAAAGGCCACATATTATATAATTTCATTTATATGAAATGTCTAGAAAAGACAAGTCTGCTGAATCAGAAAGCAGATTAGTATTTGCTGGGAACCAGGAAAGGAAGTTTGGGAATCACTACTAACAGGTACAGTGTTTGTTTGGGGGATGATAGAAATGTTCTGAAGTTAGGGATGCTGGTGATGCAACATCGTTAGTGTTCTAAAGACTGCTGAGTTCTACACTTTAGAATGGTGAATTTTATGTTACATGAATTTTAGCTCAATTTTTTTTATTTTCAATTGTTATTTTTATGTATGTCTTTTACATTACTGTATATTCCCCGTAGGTTTCCCACCACCAATTCACCTGTGTACCGTCACCACAGTCCCCTGTGCTCCCCTCTCCCCTGTTCTGAGCCCCAATCCTCCCCCCTCTCTCGCTGGTTGACGCTCTTGTATTTGGTTCCCCTGTATTCCCGTTATAAGTGAGACCATTCGATATTTTTCTTTTTCCTTTTGGCTTATTTCGCTGAGCATGATCCCTTCTAGCTCCATCCATGTTGCTGCGAATTGCATGTGTTTATCTTTTTTGAATGCTGCATAGTATTCCATTGTGTATATGTACCACATTTTCTTGATCCAGTCATCTATTTTTGGGCATCTGGGTTGTTTCCATACCTTCACTATTGTAAATAGTGCTGCAATAAACCTACGGGTGCATGTATCCTTTTGAATTAGTGTTTTTGTGTCCTTTGTGTATATTCCCAAAAGTGATATTGCTGGGTCGTATGGTAGCTCCACATTTATTAGTTTGAGGAAACGCCATATAGTTTTCCATAGTGGTTGGACCAGTTTGCATTCCCACCAGCAGTGTAGAAGAGTTCCTTTTTTGCCACATCCTTTCCAGCATTTGTTGTTGCCTATTTTTTAATGTGCGCCATTCTCACTGGCGTGAAGTGGTATCTCATTGTGGTTTTGATTTGCATTTCCCTGATTATAAGTGATGTTGAACATTTTTTCGTATAGCTGTTGGCCATTTGCTTTTCCTCTTTGGAGAAGTGTCTTTTTAGCTCTTCTGCCCATTTTTTGACTGGATTGTTGACTTTGTTTTTGTTGAATTGTGTGAGCTCCTTGTAGATTTCAGTTATCAGTCCTTTATCAGTTGTATTGTGTGCAAAGATTTTCTCCCAATTAGTAGGGTGTTTGTTTGTTTTGATTATTGTCTCTTTTGCTGTACAGAAGCCTTTTAGTTTGATGTAGTCCCATCTGTTTATCTTTTCCTTGACTTCCTTCACTTTTGGGGATGTGTCTTTAAAGATTTTACTGAGATGTGTGTCGTGTAGAGTTTTAATTTTTATTTTTTTAATACAAAAAGCAGCAGCAAAGATCCATGCCCTCATGGACCCTAGAGTTAAAAGGTGACAAACAGATCCTGAACCCAGGTCTCTAACTCCAGGGTGTGTGCTCCAAATACATGAGAAGTTTTGATTTTATAAACTTAGCATTGGGATGGGACAGCTGTATACGTGAGGATCTGAAATCTGATATAGCAGTCTTCATTATCTCTTTGAATTGTGGAGACATGTTTGTAGTTAGTTAACCTCTGTGTACACTCAGGAATCTCATATGCCACAGGACATACTTTGAAATGTATCTTGGAGAGAAGGTCACTCAGTTCCTTAGATAACTGGAAATCAGGCTTCTGAAGGGGGCAACAGTTGATTTGTTACAAGGTTACTTTATTTTTTTATACTCTCCATTGTACTCTATAATACTCTGATTTCTTTTGAAAATGATCTTATGCTTTATGAGCCTTTAAACCTTCGACCAAGTCACGCCTCTTCCAAATCAAACAGAATATGTAGCAAGAGTGATCAGGAAGACACTCTTGTCTTTTTAATTAAAAGCAGAAAGAACACAATATTTTCCTTGCCTGTCACTGTTTGGCCTGAATGACTTAAGAAGGAAGTGATGGACACAGGCACCATCTCGGGACACAGGAGGTTTTCTGGTTCATTCTGAGGAAGATATGACCCGGTTCTGCCACCTGCTAGTTGTGTGAGCAATTTGAGCCAGTTATTTACACACTTTTAAATAGTTTACCTCAGTTTACCTTTTAAAATGGAGATGAAATTGAAGTGCTTATTAACTCATTAGGGTTATTGTAAGGCATAAACTCATATAAAGCACTGCGCATGTGATAAATGCTCAACAATCATTAGTGCTCCTTATTATTCAGGATAAAATAATGCACCTCTTATCTTTCCATATCCATCCGGGCCATTCATTCGACAGCCTGTCTCCAGCATATGCTGGAACCCGGGGACCTCTGGGGAACTTACTTTCCTCCCGCCCTTGTTCCTCGTTCATTCACATCTCTCCTTAGAGTGATTGATGCGACTTTATGATATTTCACTGGTTAATGTGTCTTTCTCTTGAATTCAAATATGGCCCAAGCAGGAGGGATTGGTCTGTGAATACACGGGGTACATGTTATGAACTCAGTGTGTTGGGGGTGATTGCCGTGTCTGGTGTTTACTAGCACTGGGGAATAGTGCCCATAATTTGTTTGTTGGTACATCATTATAAAATACTGAAATGAGTTTTCTAAGTGTTATTGAGATATGGAGGGGTGGGGAGAAAAAGAGGATTTCAGGTTTTGCAGGTAATTATGGTTCTTTTTTTTTTTACACTGCTGGTAAATCTGATGTTTTCCATTGCAGTTTCTTTCAAGATGGCTTGAAAACAGCTGATAAATTGAAACAGTACATTGAAAAACTAGCTGCTGATTTGTATAATGTAAGTTCTTTATGCAATATATGCTTTTTGAAAACTTGGTTTTGGAGATAAATATCAGTGAATTTCTAATCTGGGTCTGAAGAGTGCTAGAGAACAGAAGGCCGCGTTCAGTGATGTGTCAGTCTGGTCTGACCCTGGAGCAGATGAGCCTTCAGGCTTAGGGACTCACCAGGGGGCAGACATTCCAGATCGCAGAGATGGAGATGTTTGGAGCACAGGGGAGTGAGTGAGTGATGGTTGATTCTAGATGGTCTCAGTCAGGGCCCTTGTCAATGCCCTTTCAGTCAGCAATTGCAGAATGTTTGATCCAAAAAGGATAAAAATTGGCTGTCTCTGAGTAGGCAGGTTTATGAATTTTTATTTTGCTATTTTATATTTCCTTCCCTAATATCTGGGTTTTGCTTTTTTGGTAGGAAAATCAAAAGGGAAACCTGTGAAAAAAACTCAGTGTGTACTGAGCAATGTCAAGCTTTTCCTCATAAACCACTTGGCATGAATAATATTAAAAGTCTATGTTTTATGAATATAACTGCCTATGTTCAAACAAGGTTTTGGAATTAAAGATAATACTGCATATTCTGATATAGCTTTAAAATATACAACTGAGTATTTTTTTTTTGTCATTTTCTTTAAACAGTTAACTAAGTCCAGGATGCAGTTAATTCCAAGTGATTTTTTATAAAGCAACAACAATCCCTCGCCCTCGTGTAACACTTGGTAAAGCTTTATATGTGCATCAGCCCACTGGATTCTGGTCATCCAGAGGATTCTCTTCTGGCCCATTTAATCAATTGTGGATTCCCATCACCACCCTTTGAAAAACCAGAAGCAAATGACTCACTGTTATTTATTAACTGTTTCAAAGAGTATATCCAAAAAAAAAAAATCTGCTTTTTCAGACACTGCTAGTTATTTGGGATCGTATATACAGCTGGTTATCTACACAGTCTTAAAAGAAAAATAAATTCAAACATTTAACTCTTTCAGTAATAACCAAACCATAAAGTTCCAAGATAAATACTTATGAAAATACATGCTTGTACTTTACAATTTTGGGTAGAATCATGATAAAGGCAGAACCCGCAGAAGCAAAGGTTAATTGATTTTCTTCAGTAAAGATGAGCAAAATCTGTATTATTAAAACAAACATGATTGCAAGAGACAAAAGCTTAATTGGATAAAAACAACCATATGTATGTCCTTAATACCAAATTTTTATGTCAAGAAAAAATTCAAGTGTCTAATATCACAATAAATAGTGATGAGATACAAAATGTTTACCAAAATATATAAATAATATTTGCACTTGTGAAATAAAATTAAATTTCAGTTTAAAAAAGAGCACTTCAGTGTTCATTTTCTAACCTAGGTGTTTTAATAAAGCATGTTGTGTTATTCGTTAATTTCAAAACTCACTGCTACTTTCATAAGATGAAAGAATTACGCTTCACATGTAAAAAATGAGACTGCAAAGTATATGAGGAAATCAACTCTATAATTGAGAGTTATATTTAATGAATTCAACTCTGCTTATAAAGCTAAGTAACAGAAATGTTTTTTTCTGACAGATAAAACAGACCCAGGATGAAGAAAAGAAACAGCTTACCGCACTCCGAGACTTAATAAAATCCTCTCTTCAACTTGATCAGAAAGAAGTAGGTGATCTCGGTGTTTCCAGCAGGGCTAAGAGTGTAAGCGTGGCTACTCTATTACCTTTTTGTGTCCGTCTGCCAAAGATGCCCTTTCACCTCCTCTGCCAGGGAGTTTGTGGGGACAGATGAGAGAGAGGCCAGTGTGTGCCCATTACATTGCCCAGTGTGGGAGGGTCCTCCTCACCTCCATCCACCATTCACAACTCGGGAGTGTATCTTCAGGCTGTGGAGAGAGAGTCAGAGGCGTGTACACCCACCCCAAATCCTCTTTAGATTGTCTCTGTCTCCTGGGCAGCCAAAGGAGGCCTGTGTAGTTTTGCTAAGGAAATAGAAATGTTTTGAGTTAAGGGTCCTGGAGAAGTTTTGTCTACAGTTAGACAGAAAAATTCAGACATGATGGTCCTTGGACATTGAATGGGAGTATGCAGTGCATGGTAGAAAAAAATGCAATATTATAGTCCTTCTGTTTTACACAGAAACTGGTATATTCTGCTCGTGCTAGCTTAAGGCCAGAGCGGCAGAAAGACCTTCAGCACATGAGGAAATGCATGATTTGATTTATTTTAACTGCACCCCAAATTGATAAATGTTGAGTTTTCATTAGCACCATATCGAGTATATTGTAAGTAAAATTGATCTTTCATAGCATCTTTCCCATCTTTATGCTATTTATCACCTTTTATTGCAAAACGTATTTAGAAAGCAGTGATGTTTAGTGACTGAAATATGAAAGGAGACTAGCCACCAGAGAGTTCTTACCTTGTGCTGCTATTTGAAAAAAGTATAAAGTAACCTAAAAAATGATCTGAAAAAATAAGTTTTAAAAAATAATCCCCTGAGAAATTAAAAGCACCCAACAAATCATTTTACCTCTGCATTCCCACCAGATTCTAGCATGACTCCATTAAAGAAAGCACCAAGTTTTTGCGCTATGAATAAGGTTCCTAGATATTTGGTAGACTCATTTTCCTTTTTAAAATAAAATTTTTGACTTTTGGCAGATAGACTGTTATATTAATTATCTTAAGCTTTTAAAATAACATCCCAAAAGATCTGTTTGCTACATACCTCTTCTCGGGGTTGAAAACATTTTATTTTTCAGGGTGATATCCATACCAACTATTTCATCTTTTTGTTTGAGTCTCCCTCTATCAGAATTGGTTTGCAAGTTGTTGGACCAAGTCTGCAATTTGCTCATTTCTCTCTTCTCAGTGTGTGGCACATTGCCCAGCCTCCAAAAGCTACCAATAAATATTTAGTAAGATGAAATAGAAGGAATCCTTTGTCCTCTCCATTCACACATTACATTAGAACTTTGAAAGGTTTGGTTTTAAATTCAATGCCAGAAACATTTATAACCCCCATTAAATCAATGAGAGGGTGTAATTGCTTGCAGTTAAAAAAGATTACTCCTTAATATAATCCATTTTATATGTTAATAAGGTTTTCTAATAAGAAAGTAAGGTAATTTATCTGTACCAATAATAGAGAATAGGAAATTGAGCTAAAAATAATACCATCATCTCATTCTAGAGTTTACATTTCTTGGCTCACATCATGGAATTTCCCCAAGGTTTTATTTAAAGCCCATTATTTAAGTTTAGTTTTTATATATTTTTGCCTGAATGGGTTTCTCATTTGCATTTTTGTTTCCTGAATACATGCAGATTTCTTTTATGCTATCAAAGAATTCGGGGTCTGTTTTATTCCTTCAGTTGTGATTCGTTTTGTTTTTTAAATGATTATTAGTATTCATAATTTGCCTAAGGTTTACTTTCTCAAAAAAGAAACCCTCTCTCATTTAGTGGGAGAACTTGCTAAGCAAGCTGAACAGCCCTCATTTCTCAAAGTATAGAAATAATAGTTTGTGTGACTTTCTTAAGTCATAAAACTCATTAACAGTTAATGCAAGATATAAAACATAGTATCTCCTTCCCGCTCAGTGCAGTAGAACAGACCTGAGGCCAAAACCTAGACCTCAGCCACTTTATTCACCCTTCAGCGCATATTTGTCTGAGGTACAGCAAGGCCTGTTGAATCTGTCTTCAGAATTTCAGTTTTATTTGGACTAATAATATATGTAAAGAATGTTTTACTGAAAAGTTTATAGAATATAATAGTTTTCATAAGTTTTCAGCATCCAAATCCTTGTTAATAAGTGCTTTTCTTTTTAAAACTTAGGCATTCGTTTTAAAGGTTAGCAAACTAAGATTCAGGATGCATAGCTTTAAAATACTCTCAGACTAGGAGTTATGTGGGCAGATGATGTGAAATTTAATTCCATGCAAAGAATTCCATGCAAAGAATTAGCCTTTGAGTAAGAATTGATATCCAAGGAGTTTCTAGATCTTGCCTTTAATGTTTGAGTGAGGTATAGATAAGGCACAGATCCCTGACTCCAGTTCCATGGTTGAGTAATTTTCATGTGAGTTCCTTAGGTTAAAGCAGAAAGCTGTGTAGCTTTCATTTTTTTTTTCGTACCTCGGTTCCTACCACCCAAACTTATTTTCCATCCTAATTGTTCTGTGCTAGTGCTGTGGACACATTCTGCCAGCCTCAGAAATACCTCCTGCTACTGCAGTGGGTATTAGGGCTGGCACTGGTGGACGAGGCTGCTCTCTGCTTGCTTGGCACGCAGGCCAGCCTCTGCCTTATCTCCACCCAGAAGGCCTAGAGGTATCCATCAGGGCGGACATGGGGAGCCAAAGTACTATGGAACCCAAGGCATCGGCCCTGACTGAAATTAAGCATGGAGAGGAATTCTTTAACACTTTGTGTGCCGGTGCCCTTTAAATTTACCAGCTCTTGGGGCCGGCCATTTTCTGTGCCACCACATGAATGGTATAAGCATTCAATAAAACACACACAACTCCTGAACTACTGGATATTAAAAGAACTGTCATATCTCTCATAAAACACCTTACATTTCACCAAAACAATGTGTCAAGCTTCTAGACTGAGCACGATCCAAGAAATAGCTCCTAATAGTTCCAAATAAATCCACCGCGGCGTGAAAAACCGGAGACTAGATGAACACGTATTAATACGTGAGCGGCCACTTGATACTGGTGACAAAAACACGTACTAATATGTGAGCGGACCACAAAGTGTTAAGAGAGGCCTCTGCCCTCCTCCCTAGGGGATTAAGATTGTCCAATTAGATATTTCTAGCCTATTAAAGACAAAAAAATTGTCCCTATTCATCACTTTGGGTGTCAGAGGTTTTGATTCCCTGTGCACCCACTTTGAGGTTTGTCGACCATTTTGTCTTGATGAAATGTGCGCCTCATGTTTTCCCATTGGGCTTCTTATCACTCCAATGATTTGAAGTAAAATTTGATAAAGTTGCTAATGATGCTGAAGGAGATGTGTTTGTGTGTATATGTTCTGGTATTATCTTTCCCTCATGTTTTCTGTACAGGTTATAAAAAGTGTTTAAATTGTGAGCAACACGACTGTCAATGAAATTAACTATATTTTCAAATGTTCTGCCTTTTTTTCCTCCATTGCTTTTGCCCTTCCTGATCGAAGTCTAGGAGAGTAAGTCAATACTTTTTGTGAGATTGTGTTGTCCTGCTTCTGTGTCTGTGGTCCATGTTCTCATTCCACAGTCTATCTTGCTCTGTCCCTGATGTTTTCACCATAGCGGCTGTGTCTGGCCCCGCCATCTCTAGGAGGCGTCATGCTGATGCTGAGTGAGGCCTGTTTCGTCTGTGCTGCTCACTTGGCCTCGTCACCATCCTCACTCCGCCGTGGGCTTTCACCAACGTAGAATCATTGACGTTAAAAGCGTACTTAGAGGCATACTTTACAGAGCGCTCGTTAGCTGCAAAACGAGAGCTTTATAATAATTCTCAATCCCTCACTGAGGTTACTTTTTATTGTGGCTATTTTAGCAGAATATGTGAAGGGAGAAAAGGCATAGCCTAGAGAAGAACACACCCAGTTGCATGAACTTCGTTTTGTGGCCCAGTTTGGTGTTGTCCAGCCCGTTCCATGCTTGCCTCTGCCGCCAGTGTGAACACCCAACTTTGAGTCAGGGTGTCTGCGCTGTGGAGTGTTTGTCTGAGGCAGAGCTGGGTGCTGAACTAGAAACTGGACTCCTGGGCTCCGGGCCCCAGCTCTGCCTTGGACTTGCCTCTGACTCTGGCCGATGTCTACTTGCCCAGCTTCCACGTCTTAAATAAAGGCGAGGACCTGGCAGCCCTAAAAGTCCCCCAGTTCTCTCAGCTCCCGGGTAGTGGGCAAAGGCTCAATGGCAGTAGGATTGAGATTGCCTCCAGCATTTGTTTAGTCCCCGGCTTCTCTTTTCCAGGATTCCCAGAGCCGCCAGGGAGGATACAGCATGCATCAGCTCCAGGGCAACAAGGAATACGGCAGTGAGAAGAAGGGGTACCTGCTCAAGAAAAGTGACGGGTATGTGGAGGGCACCCCCGTGCCGCTCTGTGTGGTCAGCACACTTACTGGGTGCCAGCCACCCAAGACATTTCAGCCTCTGATGTAGGAAATGCTGAGGTTTCTAATGCGCTTGCTTCAGACCTTAGCACACTCGCTGGTTTTCTGCGGGTAAGTCTTGAGATTTTACTTGCTTTTCAGGAGCAGCGGTGGTAGTTCTGTGGCCCTCATGGCTCCCGTGACTGTAAGGCACACACGGGGCTGCACGCGAAGCGAGTGGTCCGCTGACTTCATGCTGGCCCAGCTCTCAGCCTTTCTCTACCCAAGGTGCCCACCTGGCCACCCAGACAGCACCATTCTTGACCCTCTCTCTCCTCTGACGTCACAGCCAACCTAAGTAGTTCTTCTGTTTCTAACAAGACATATTACTTCCCTGCCGCTGCGAGACAAGCCACCACCATCCCTCCTGAGCTGCCTGTGGTGGAGGGCGAATCTGGCTGTCATCCAGGATCATCACAGAGGACGCTAGTGAGGTGACATTTGAACAGAGATCTGACAGAAGAGAGGGAGTGATCTCTCCAGAGACCTGAGGGAAGAGAGTACCGTGAAGAGTGTGCTCCCCTCGTGGTAACACACGGGAGCTGAGTGAGAGGGCGAGGCCCCAGCTTGCGGCATGAGAGGTCAGAGGGAGCAGGGCGCCCAGCTGGGGGCTTTGGGAGCCTTGTGTGAGAGTCGTCATGGGAGCATCTTAAGCAGAGACATGCTTTGGAAGAGCCTTCTGACTCCCGGGCTAAGGATAACTATGGACGGTAGAGCCAAGGCAGGAAGGCCAGGCACTGGGCTGCTTCAGAAACCGGGGTGAGAGATGATGGGGGCTTGGAGAATAACAGTGGGTTTAGTGGTCAAATTCTGGGTAATGAATGGAGTGCCACAGGGGAGTAAAGGAGGAAAAGCTTCCTCAGCACATAGAACAGCACCCAGCTCTTTGTAGAGTCAGTGAATGTGGATGGAAAAGTCCTGCAGGGAGAGAAGAGAAGCGCTGCCAGTTAGCAGCGTCACAGCGTTAAGCTGGGCCCTTTCTAACTAGCAGTGACCAGAGCGTAGCCCGGCCGAGTGGTGCTGTGTCCACCCACAGCCGATCCTGCAGTTGATACCAGCGGTGCCCGCTCTCTTCCTCCCCTCCTGTGGCACCAGCATCTAGAAATGTGGGGACCTGTTACTCTTCATCACAAGGGAAGTTAATGCTGTGTTGTGTGGTGGGCCACAGTGTATTGTCATATTTGGAAGCAGAAGTCTAGAATGATATTTTGAACTCTGCTCACCTAAAGTCATGATTTTCTTGAATTAGAGTTGCCTGTTTCTAAGTGAGATGGTTAATACCTCCATGCCCAAGAAGTGTTAATAGTCTTTTCATTGTTTTTTAGTTTTGACTCCGTTTAGTGCTGTGTGCCTGCCAGACACGGCCAGGGGCCTGCCCTCACCTCACGTGACACCTTTTGCCTATGAGGCGACTTGTCCAGAGAGACTTGGGCATTTGACTAAGATCATGTCAGGAAGGTTGAGCCAGGCCTTTAACTCTGACTTAATGCAGGGAGTGTCCCCTTCATGTTTCAGTGGGGCGGAGGAGCCGCTGCTGTGGATTGCCCTTAGGGCCCGAAGCATGAACTGGCAAAAACCCACACACACCATTCCTCTGTCTGTTCCTCTCCTTCCATCACTCCCCACACGCCTGTGAGGAACTCCAGGGTGTGAGGTGTCACTCCATGCTGGACGGTGCAAGGTCAGCAAGCTGAGGCCTTCAGCCTCACCTCGGCCTGCAGTGTACTGGGAAGAGATAGGGAAAGAACTGTCTTGAAGTCGGAAAGGAGGTTGAAAGTCTGGGTCCAGGCTCCTGATGACTCAGGCAGTGCAAGTAAATACCAGTCACCCGGCACTGCTGTGACAGCTTCCTCTGAGACGCCGCAGGCGAGGACAGACTCATCTGTCGCGCTGCCGGCGCCTTGTATGATTTTCTCCTAAGGATCCCTTGAGTTCCTTATTCCGACCCTAGTTTAAAAGGTTGTTATAGAGTTTGAAAAACGATTGAAAAATTTCAGTGCTGATTTTAGAACCTGACAGCCAGGGGCACGCGTTGGGAGGCACATGAGCAGTGGCGCCTTCCTTGAGAGTAGCCAGAGGTGGGCGTGCTCTCCTCATGACACATCGAGGCACACACCCTCCACGAGCACCACGTCACGGGGTGGCGGCGCTGGCACCGACACCACATGCTGGAGCATCAGCGTCCACACTCGCTTCTCAGCCCGAGGTCCGTCCTTGGGCTTCTGAGGTTCACACGTGGTGTCGCCAGGGGTGCTGTTTGTGCAGATGGCGAAGTCCCTGGCTGTGCGTCCAGGAGCTTGCAGCCCCGAACATCTAGAAGCTGCCAGTGCAGACAGGCAAGCACAGCAGTTGATTCCATAGCGGCCGTGGCCTCAAGAACTGTCAGAGCGCTCACGGGAGGGGTATCGTGCTCTCAGCTGTGCAGGGGGCGCTCCCCTGCTCCATTCCCCTGGGGCCCCACGTGAGCCGTCTCCACGCGCAGACATGAACGCTTCTGGCCTTTACTAGTAAGGGGAAAGACGCGGTTTTTGGTTTTGTTACCTTGATAGGCACGTGTGAGAAAAACTGATGCTTCAGACTTAGCTAACTCAAATGAGTAAGCTGGGCAGCGACAGTGTCCTCGGGGTTCAACAGTTAGATCAGTCATTCAGTATCTTAAAATGTGTTGCTGGGGAAGGGTGACCGTGGTCTGGGTTTATGTGGACAAGGGAGCCTCTCACCTGTCTAGACAGGCCTTTGTGAGGGTGACAGGAGACGCAGAACTACCTGCAGAGAACGGGTGACATGCACCAGAAGCAGGTGTGATTACTCGACAGGTGTTCGTCACATCAGACACTCCCTCGTCAGTGACGGAGCTGTCCTTGTAGGACAGCTGATCAGTTAGTGGGGCTACGTCGCCTCCTGAGGACACGAGCAATCTGAGTGCAGTGTATTCGGCTTACTTTTGGTTGGCTGGCGTCTCCTTCTCATTTCCCTCTGGAGCCTGCTCCCAGACTACACCGCTAGTAGTTACTTAGTGAGACGACAACATTACATGCCTTTAGAGTTGGTTTCAGATTCCTGTTGTGACAGGTTTCTTACAGAATTAATTTAGGAAGAAGGGAAAGAAAACAAGAAAAAAAAGCTACAGTGGTCTTCTCTAATGTCGTTTGTTTCCATGGCAACAGAAAGCCTCCAAAGGCTTCTCCTAGCCTCAAGAGTTGTTCTTCCCTGAATGTTTCTGTTTACCTGAAGAAAGTGGTCTCAACTAACACATTTGTGCCCATGTGCGCTTGAGCGAGTTTGCCACACAGGTAGTCTCTCACCTGGGCCAGGGGTATCACCAGAAAGCTCTTCCAAGTTGAAGCTAGCTTTATATTTTTCCATCCACCAGCTTCATCAAATCAGATTTTCAAAGGGCAGCTGCCAGGTACGTGTGAATGGGTTGGCCAGTTTTCTTTCCCAAGCGAATCACAGACATTTTCTCACAGAAGCTCGGAAGCCCCGTTTGGCTCGGGAAGATCCCTGAGGAGTAGTGCACACCTAACCACAAATGATGATACAGCCTTGAGCCCTGGACACTGAGCTGCTTTCTCCATACCCTCCCCACTCTCCTTGCATGGCAGAGAGCTGGTGTTATTTTACTTTGTTTAAATCAAATTTCAATTGCAGAAGAAGTAGATTGTTACAGCCATCTTCTAAGAGGTTCACAGATGTGATTAAAAACCCCTAGCACCACCCCAATACAGGTCTGGCACCTTCCTAGAGAGGAATCCTTCTGTCTGTGGGGCCTGCCTCCTATCTGAGCCTGTGTGTTTACATGTGTACCCCTGGGGAGCTGGGGTGCTATTGTACACATCTTGAACGGTTTTTAACATTGAAAAGACCCTAAGTGTCTTAAAACAGCTTGCTTTTCTTAAAAATCAGCAATATGCTTTAGAGATCTGTAGAAGTCAGCACATGCATACTTTATTTTTTCAAACTTGTACATAATACTCAGTGTGACTGTAACTAGAATTGATTCATTCTCCCGCTATTAGAATTCTTTGTCACCATTTTCTCCATCACACAGTTCTGGAATGAACTCCGTTGTATTTGAATTTCCTTCCACCTAGGATGATAAAAGGCAGTCAGATTTTCTGGTTGGGATGGGGGTTGTGTTCTGTTTGTTTGGGGGTATTTGTGTGTGCTTGTTGTGGTGATTATTCCTGTGCGTAGCTGTCAATTGCATGTGCACCAGATGCGCCAGCGGCTTGTTTCTGACTTCCCTTTAGGCTCCGGAAGGTGTGGCAGAGAAGGAAGTGCGCTGTCAAGAATGGCATCCTCACCATCTCACACGCCACGGTAAGTGTCTGCTCACGTGAGTGCCTCCCTGGTGTGCTTCCTGGCCTCGAGGCCTGGGAGGCAAACTCTGATGTCACCAGCACTGGAATTCTCCCCCGGTGTGTTTAATGCATGCAGTTGGGTCTGCTAGTTTAGGATACTCTTTTCCAAAGGAACTTGGTTACATCTTATCTTGGGGTGTAATTTGATTACAAGAAAGATAACCGTCAGCAAAAAGGTCTCACCTACCTACAGCTCTTCCAGGCGTACCCCGTTAAGACTTACTATTGAAAGTGATGCAGCACTGTGGGGTCAGATTTAGGGGGACTCTTAGAATCTGCTGTTGCGATAATACCATTGATAACCGCTGCTGCTTATGAACCATCCCCAGTGTCCCAAACGCCGTGTAAGATACTTTCATTTAAAAATGCCAATTCTAACAAATCTGTGGCAGACATTTTAGTCAGCCTCAATACTTAAGGGAAAGAAGTGGATGTGAAACCTCTAAACTATTAAAATACAGTGATACCTATTTATAAATATTCATATATATTTATATATAAATGTATATATTTATACATATAGTAATAATTTTACATATTGATGTTTGATACATTAATGTATAACGTAACATAACTTATAAATACAGTAACTAGAAAATATTATCGAAGAAAGTTTAAGAATTGAACAGTTGAAATATTTCTTTATTGTAACAATCCTGAAAAGAATTTCAAAATTTCAAATTATACTCTATTTTCAAATTTTAAATGTATCTCTATATTCTGGAAACCAAAAAAATTTTCAATTTAATTTCAAAATTACAAGAAGTTTTGCTCTTCAAATACCCTTACCTCCTAAATTTACTAACCTCAACATAAGGTACAGTCCAAATAGTGGGTTGAAAAATGAAAAAGTGCTACCATTTATCGAGCGCATAGAACATGCCCGGCACTCAGTCTGAAGCTCACCCCATCAAATAGGGGCACCATCTTCATTTCTCACTGGAAGTGATAAGGAGACAGAAACTGTCATACTCGCCTTTGAATTTCCAATCTTCGCACACTATCCGCCATATACATTAGCGTTCGCTAATACTTTTCAAGTGAAAGGCATTTTATAGATGAAGCAGCTAAGGCTCGGAGAGATCACATCCCCTGCCCAGGAACTTGCATTTTGCAAACAGCGCGACCAATTTCAGACCCTTAAGCCTGTGCCCTTTGTACGACACCATAAGCCTTTCCTTGGGTCCCAGTTGTTGTTAGGTCTTTGAAATTTTCACAAGTAATACTTCTTTGGAATGAAAAAAAACTCCTGAACTTGCCACTGAATCAAGCGTAGGGCCTTAGGGTGAAGAGGGCTGTCCAGGGCTCTGCAGAGGAAAGTGAAGGGGCATCCTGGTCGTGGAGATAATTCAGGCAGGGGTCAATGACTTTCTGTCTGAATCTGAAGACTGGTTTATTAACATCTTAAATTTCTCAAACACCTGTGATTTTTCTTATGTTTACCATCAAAAACAATGACGTTCATGGTCACTTTTTAACTTAATCAGCCAACACTTAAAAATTTAAATAGCACACAATCCACTAAAGATTTGGCATTTTATTCTAAAAGGTTGGCGCTCCAGCCGGACTGGGCCAGGTGAGGCTCTGTGGGCAGTGCCTGCGGGGCTGCTCTTTGTAAAAGGGGGGAACTAACAGCACTGCCAGGTGAACTCCAGATGACACTGAATCCCTCGTGAGGGGTCTAAATAAGTAAAATGGAGCTGTTACTAGCATTTAATTTGTAGGTGGATGTAAAGGTTAAGCAAGTCTATTGATTATGTCTATTGATTATAAATAATTACAACAGCACGTGGGACAGAATTGGTGCTCACTAGATGGCAGCTTTATATTCTGGTACCTTCCTTAATGTTACTCTCTCTGCTTTATCATTTATTGGATTCTTTTGTATGCAATTTCCTTACTCCTCAAGGTACTTGATGAAGCTCGATTGGGTTCCTGTCCTCTTCCCGGCATTCCTTTCATATGTTGGCACCTCTGGGCATTTTACCCTTAAGTCCAGAGTTGGGCATCTTTTCCTGTCCTTGGGCTCTTTGGACCTGCAGCCATATTCCAGGGAATGTTTTTTTCAGCTGCATCTGAGCCCTGAAGATAATGAACATTCAGTTGCCCAAAAGTCCAGTCCTTTCCTGGCAGTGTTTGATAACCGGTGTCTGAATTGGCCTTGAGGAAGTTCTGAGGCTGCTGTGGTCTCCTTGCTGGCTGTCCCCATTCCAGTCTTCGTCCCCATTGTCACTGCCAGACGACAATAGTCCTTTTCCCCAAGAGATTACAAGCAGCACTGTGACTTGTGAAAGAACCGGCTTTGGAGCCAGTTACACCTGGACACAGACCCCTGAACAAGCTGTAGGATAAGTTTCTTACATTTCTGGAACCTCCATTTTCCCCTAAGTAAAATGGCTATAACTTGCTTATTAAAGCGTTTGTTGATGTCTTTCTAAGCGGGCACTGAACTGGGTACTGGAGAAGCAGGAATAAGAGAGTGACCCCCAACCCTCCTGGAACTCGGTGTAAGCACAGGCTAAGTCTGCACCGGAAGTGAGCAGGGCACTGTAATAGGAGTCAGCTGGACAGACACAGGAGGGGTCCCAGAGGCCCACCTGAGCAGGTGACAGTGACAGCAGGTGCGCAGCACGAGAGGAGCCAGTGGGGGTAGAAATACCACTGTCCTTACCTCTTTGATGAGCCACCTGGCGGTTTAAATAAAACATTCGTTGAAGGTTTTAGTATCTATATATTCTGAATAACCCAAGACAAAGGTAAGATTTAAGCACAAACTTAAAAAGTATTCTCTGGTTGGTCGGACAGAAGTTCCATTTAAGCAAGAGCCATTAAAAGATTGGTAGCATCATCCTGAACCAGTGTTACTTGAATTCTCTATTTGAATTACTCCCTCCCGTTTTTGAATAATTGCTTATATCAAGTCTCTTTCACCTGCTTCATTCAGGTGGTTCGTTTTCCTTTGCCTCCTCATCTTGCTGTCCCTCTGACTTGGGACCCCCTCCCCTCTTTTAAACGAAAGAACAGAGCTGACTCATACGTTAAGTCCAGAATGTAGCTGCAGGCCCAATGGCGCTGGAGTGGAATCTTCTCGCTCGTCACAGACCCCAGCAGAAGGAGCACACTGTTCTAGCACAGATGATGTTCTTTGCACTTGTAATCCAAGCAGCCTGTTCTGAAACTCGGGCCTTGGGATCTTCTGCCACATGGCAAATGCAGAACTGAAGAGGTGGCCTTTATTAGAAGGCTTCCCAAATGCAGCTCCCTGAAATGGAAGTTTAAGACATAACCTGGTTACGTTTACAGGTTGTTTACTCTTGTAAA
Organism: Scalopus aquaticus; assembly: GCA_004024925.1. Classification (NCBI taxonomy): domain Eukaryota; kingdom Metazoa; phylum Chordata; class Mammalia; order Eulipotyphla; family Talpidae; genus Scalopus; species Scalopus aquaticus. The sequence continues at coordinate 73,549 of PVIJ01006608.1, forward strand.
TAATACCTTCAACAGGGATTTATGCACTATTTGAATCCTTGGAAAGTCCTTACATTCTTTGGATTCCAAGGTAACATGAGCAACATCAAAATAGCTTATTTCAGATGCAAACCCTTACCACTGAATGAACTGTTACAAATGATTGGAAAAGGCTGCACTTGGCTAAATCACTGAGGATCCAGAGATTGTCAGCCCCAACTACATGGTAGAATCCTCTGATTTCACCCCCAGATTTTCTGATTTCATTAATCTGTAGGTGATGCCCTAGGATTGTTTCCCTAGGATTGAGGTTCAACCTGGATTCCCTAGGATTGTTTTCCTAGGATTGAGGTTCAACCTGGGTGGAGAACCACTGAGTCCATCCCCCTATGTTTGCCAATGTTATCATTTATAGGGGTGGCTGGAGCAGGTTGTAACCAGGAAATCTCAGCCAAATGCAAGGACTTCTGCAGAGTTTGTGACCTGGCTCATGGACCTCATTCAGAGCTTGGCTGGTTTAAAACCTTTTCTTGTCACCTTTGTTCCATTCACAGATCCTTTTCATAAATGAAGCAGTAAAACCAGAGCAGTGGGTGGACCTACACTTCTTCCAAGGCTGGTCTCAATATCCTACATCCCCCAAGTTTCTGGTACTTTGACCTGTCAGCCTGGAGTCCCCTTACTGCACCCCATGCTGTCTTCTTATTTGAGGGCCCTGCCACTTCCCCACCCTCAGCTTACCCTCTAGCCCTCCTGTAAGGCAGGAGCTGGTGGTCTGCTTGAACCTAGGGACTTAACAAGTAGCCCTTCCAGAGGTGGTTGCATTTTAACAAAGATGGCTATGTTAAGGTAGAGAAGTGGAAGCAGCCGCTCTGTGGGTCCTCTTAGAGGAGCTCTTTGGGGACTACTTGTAACTGTAAGCATAGCAACTAACATTTATTGACCATGCATTACACGCGAGAGCTTTACCTGCTTCCCTCCTTCCCTTTCCTAACACCCCTAAGGCTAGTGTCTCAATTCGAAGTGATAAAGTTTTAAAGTCATGTAACCACCAGGTGCTCAGAACCCAGAAAGCTGAATCTTCTTGTTTTGCAGCCATCCCAGGTTGGGTAGGTTCATCTTCACTTCTCACAGACGAAAAGATAATTCTGGAGCCTTCAGTAGATTTTTACAGGCCTTTAATGCTGAATCCGGGAACAGACCAGCTTTCTCTCGGTATTTCTCTGACTGTCTCCTCCCTTTTTCCTTTCCATTGTTGTGGTCCCATCTCAGAGCCCCTCACTCCTTAGCACAGGTGTCGCCATTTACATAGCCACATGCCCTGTGCTGTTTGGGCCCAGGCGTCCATAATCACAGGTGTGCGTGCAAGCCCACAGGTGCAGGTCATAGGTGCTGATGGCGGGAGGGTCTAAAAAGCCCGACTTTCAACTCGTTTACCCTGCCCCCCCCTTGGACTCAGGGCACCAGACTTGTCTGCTTCGCCTTAGCGGAGGAGCACCGCAGGGGCCTTCATTTTCCTTTATGAAAAGGAGGCCTCAGAAGACTTGAGATGCTTGCTCTTGGCTGTGCTAGTGGGTGATGAGGCCTGGGTGTAAACTCAGCCCCGTTGCTTTCAAAATTATGCTGTTTTTCTCTCCATTCTCCCTGGTCCCTTGTAGTCAAAATAAGTTGCCTTTGTAAGCTAACAGAATTATGTGTTGCCCCAGACACCCCACACTAGCCCGAGCCTCCCTGAATCGGGTTGGGATGAAACTAACTGGTCTGTGCCTCTGTCATCTTACTTAGTACAAGAAACTAAAAAGACCCCTCAGGGCTTGTACATGAAACAGTGTGTCTACCTGGAATGCATTCATTCACCTGCGTAACATTTTTTGAGTGCCTGCTGTAAGCCTAGTACATTTCAGTGATCAAACCAGAAGGATGTGTGCGCTTAGGGAGGAAGAAAGAAAGAAGGAGAACAGCAGCCAGAAAGAGTATACAGAAAGGGTGTGTGGGGTGGGAAGTCCCTGGAGAGTGGCGGGCCAGGAAACCGCCCTGGAAGCATGCCTGGAGGGGTGAGGGGGGACCTTGGGAGGGGCAGGCCTGGGTGTGAGCCCCAGGGGTAGGCAGTGCCCCGTACTGCCCAGCAGAGGGAGCAGTGGACAAAGCAGCCTGGCGCCTGGGGCCGGGACTTGGCAGTTAGAGCCCCGGGTTCCTTCTGAGCCTGGTGGGAATCACAGGCAGTGAGGGCTTGGTAAATACACGATTCCTTGTTTTTCCCTTTTTCCCTCTTTCCTGTTCTTAAACAATATGAAAGCATTTCTTCAACCGTTCACAGTGTTGTAGCCCAAGGCAAGCTGTTTAGCCTTCTTTGATTTTAGCCTGCTGAAACGCCAGGAAAGATTAAACCTTCTTTCATCAATATACCTATAAATTAGTGTTAAATGTCAAGAAAGCCCTTTGAAATTTGGAAAGTCATACAAATCTAGAAGTCCTATTACTGACTGGTGATTCCTGTGCCTGACGCTGCTTTAGTCTGGGCACTTTGGGTGAACGTACCCCTCTGCTCTCTGGGGTGCCTGGCTCGGTCAGGGGTATGTCGCTGCTCCCACAGTCAGGTGTGCTTTGCTCACATTTGGGATGATAGGTCATCTGTCAGATGTCTCACTGGTGTCTGGGGGAGGGACACCATACAGGTCACTGTCACTGCACTGATAAAGTGCGCGTAGTGAGGTGAATGGTGCTCTTTCACTTTCCCGGATGCAGTTAATACTCAGAGGAGTATTTTTTCCTTGTTTTAACACTTTATATCTGTTACATGGTTATATCTGTTAGCACGTTGTTGAAATCACAAGAGTAACAAAGACATGGAAGAAAATGAAATCATCGACTGAACGCTGCACCACATTCAAATGTGAATAGTGTAAAAAATTTGTAAATATTTCAAAGCGATTTTTCTCCTTAGAAACTGGAAACCCCTTATTAGACATAATCAACTTAAGCTTGGGAAGTTCTTCCTTATGTCTGGCCCAGATCTCCTTCTACAATTTGAGTCTTTCTTCTGTGCAAATGAAAAGCAGCTGTCGGCCCCCCATGACACCCCTGCTTGCACCAGAAGATGCTCATTAAGCCTCTCCCCGCCCCTCTTCCCCGGGACTAAATGGTGCCTTTACCCGATCTTCAAAGTGCACACTCCTGCTCCTTTAATCATCTCTCGATCTGCATCCTTTAAACGTGGACGCCAAATTGGAGCCGTCTTCTCAGGAGAGCCTTGCCATCGACAGCGGTGCCAGCTGTCAGGTCTCACTGCCATTCGTATGGGACATCCAGAGATTTCATCAACATCCATCCAAGAAGATGAGCTGTAGGACTCGCGGTTCCTTTTCCAGGGAAGGAGCCTCCGTTTGTGACTAACTGCTGGTTTTGGAGTCCGAGGCCTGTGGCAACCCCAGTTCCTGGTCCTCTAAGGAAAATGTGCAGGCCATGACCTCCTGCCTCCCATTCAGGTCTGGTGACCAGTTCTGTGGCAGCGGAATCCTTTCCAAGACTTTCCTCTAGCAAAACTCTCCCATGCGAAACTTGACTTCCGGTTTCCACGTCTGTCAGATGCACGTGCAGTGAGCATGGAGTCCCTCGGGGACCCTGCTCCCCTGCCCCCGGCAGCCTGCTTTGGAAGAGAAGGGGCATTGTTTTCTGTGTCTAATCTCACTGAAATCACAGGGAGAAAAAGATCTCAAAAGGTGTCCAGTGAGCACAGGAAGATCAACAGGAATTATTGATACTGTGAGACGAGGCGCGTCTGCAGTCACCTTAACCGTAGGCCACGTGGGCCATCTCTCTTACACGGGACTTTTTTTTTTTTAAGATTTATTTATTTATACATACAAGCTGGGGTATAGGCCAGAGGCATGGGGTGGTGAGAGGGTTCACCAGAGACAGAGTGGGGAGCAGAACAGGCAGATCAGAAATACACTGCTGAGGGGAGCAGCGGGCGAGGCAGGAGAGGTCTGCTGCACCATGTGGGATTCTCCCCGGCTGGGTAGGCATCGAACTCGCTGCCAACAGCTCCACAGCACAGCGCTCAACCGCCGCGCCACCAGGGAGGCCCATTACGCAAGACTTTGATGGGTCACTCGGCACCCTCCTCCTGCTCGCTCCCCTCTGTTTAACCTAAGAGCAGAAGTTCGCTTGGTGGGGATGCCCCTGGTGCAAGGATTTTCAGAACCTTGTCTGTGCACTGAGGCAGACATGCAGGCCTGACTGACGCATTCCATGGCCTCTGTCAGCAGGCCTGGTCCCATCAGCAAAGCCCAGCCCAGCCACGCAGACATGTCATCCCTGTCAGCTCCTGCAGCGTGCTGGCATCAGCCACCAGCCAACATGCAACCTTGGACAAATGCAGGCCAGAGAGCGAGGGCTGGGATGACTGCGTGGCTGGACTGGGTGAGGCCCGCCTCAGCGTGGCCTTCTGGCTACTGCAGGGCCTGTGTGTTTTACACGTGGAAACGAGAGAAATTCACTGAGAAGTGATACAAAATTCTTCCATTTTCCCTCTCTCCAGACATTGGGCCTCATTAAGCAAAGTCTCAAAGGTGGCAATTATCCTTGGACTTTTTAGAGAAGTAATGTAAACTTTGCATTGCAGCCAAAATTGGGGTGCTTGGGGCATCGGGTTTGGAATGATATCTAGGTAAGATACAGTATTAAAAGTTCCATCTGTTTGCATTTGTTGGAGGTTCCAGAAAGATGCATTTCCAGGGACCATGCCCACTCATTGAAAATGAGGTGGATTAGTTCAGATCCATTCTCATTAACCACCAGGATATTTTGCACAGTTAAAAGACATTTAAATGAGGGCCTCCCTGGTGGCGCAGCGGTTGAGCACTGCGCTGTGGAGCTGTCTGCAACACGCTATGCGGGTTTGACGCCCAGCCGGGGAGAATCCCACATGGTGCAGCAGACCTCTCCTGCCTCGCCCACTGCTCCCCTCAGCAGTGTATTTCTGATCTGCCTGTTCTGCTCCCCACTCTGTCTCTGGTGAACCCTCTCGCCGCCCCCCACCTCTGGCCTGTACTCCAGCTTGTATGTATAAATAAATCTTAAAAAAAAAAAAGACATTTAAATGAGATTCAGAACTCCGGTGGGGTAAAATAGACTTTACCCAACTTACCAGCTTATATTGGAGGACAGAAGCATGTGGACCTGTATCACCTGGCAGGAAACTTGGAACAGGGCCCAGGTTCCTGTTTCCTTCATTGCTGCCAGCATGTCCTTGTATCACTGGGCACTCACCACGTGCCCACCCTCCGGGGCACTGAGCCTGTGGGGAGAGGGTCCCGCTGCACCTAACTGCTCCTTTCTCTCTTTCCAGTCCAACAGGCAGCCCGCTAAACTGAACCTCCTCACCTGCCAGGTGAAACCGAATGCCGAGGACAAGAAGTCTTTTGACCTGATCTCACGTGAGTCCTTTCTCTTTCCAAGTCAGTGACTGTGGATTCCGACTCCTGCCCATGTCCTGGCCGGTCCTGCACCGGCAGCTCTGGGAAGAGCCTGGGGTCTCTTCGTTACCTGCAGGCGGGAAGGCAGAACAGCGTCAGGCCTGACCAGCAGTCGGACAGAATCTTATTTGTACGTTTCAGCTAAGCTGCCCTTGACCGTGAGTGTGCAGCTTGTCGCCAAGAGAGCGTTCTCCCCATTTGTCTCCTAATGAGGCCCAGACACAGGTATTTTTTGTAAGAAACCCCAGGTGATGTGCACCAGTGGTTAAGAAATGCTGGCACACAGGCCTCCCTGGTGGTGCAAGGGCTTAAGTCTCAGCACTATGAAGCTATCGGCAGCCACTGCAGCACGAGTTCGATCCCCAGCCAGGGAGCTTCCCACATGGCACAGCAGACCTCTCCTGTCTCCCTGCGGCTCCCGTCAGCAGTGGATTTCAGTAGATCCGCCTGTTCTGCTCCGCACTCTGTCTCTGATGAAACCTCTCGCCCCCCCACCTCTGGCCTGTACCCCAGTTCTTGTATGCATAAATAAATAAATCTTAAAAAAAAAAAAAAGAGCAGCAGCACTGGCACGGGAATGCGGCCACGCCACTCTGTCTGCAGTGGGTTACAGCAGGTTTGCCCAGAGTTACGGCTCTTAAAGGAAAAGCCCTCTCCCTGCTCCGCGTAGAACTGACTCAGACTTCATGAACGGGTGCGTGAATCCTGTGACTCTCGTACTGCAAGTTCAGCCCAGTCCTTTGTCTTGTGAGGAGCATTTACATGACCCTTTCACCACAGCTCTACCCTCTATTCTCAGCCTTCAGAATGTGGGGGGACGATGGTTCTTCTCCAAGCTGGCTTCCTTGCTTGGAGCGAGGGTGTGCTTTCGGGCCCTCTCTAGCTGGGGGGACAGACACCTCTGTGTAAAGGCCACTCTAGTGGGGGCACTCTCAGATATTCTGAAGTCCTGTAACTAACCCCCAGCATTGCTCCTTAAGAGAAGCCACCTGGCAGGCCAGCAGCCTGAGAGCAGGATTGGCCTGGAGAGCCCATGAGCTCCTGCTGCCGAACAGGCCCGGCGCCACAGACTACCTCTCAGGAAACTGAAATTCATGTTCCCCTGCTCTGTGACCACGAGATTTCTCTGGTGATGGATGAGAAAGAAATACGAAAAATCGGAATGATAATAAGACCTCAGCAAGCACGTTATCATTTGAGACCCTTTAGGTTTTCAGTCATAGTCTCCAGTTACTGAGCATCTAACATGTGCCTGGTACTTTCTGTACATTATTCTAAGGGTCACAAAGGCCCTGTCCATCGCTTGTGTGACAAGAAAGAAAACAGGCTCAGAGCAGCTTGGTGACTCACACCAGGTCACACAGCAGTAAAGCAGGTATTCGACTGTGGCGCTTGAGCTCTGCCACCCATGTCAAGTTTTCGCATCCATGATGTATGACTCAGGGAGGTGAGCGGTGTGAGTGCCAGGCCTGGAGCACCCATATAGTAAGTGCTCAGTCAAAGCTGGTTTGGCCTGAGGTGACCCGTGATGGCAATTCCTGAATTTTGAGGAAGAGTTCCTCTCACACTCGCCCTCACTCTGCATGCTTGGCTGGTCCCTCCTTCCTGGGGCCACTGCTTGGCCACGGCCCAGCCTCAGGTTGAGCCCTTCTTCACCAGAGCCCAAGTCAACCAGACAGGAGCCCAGATGCCTCCGGGCAGAGTTTGGAGCTATCAGAGCTGCCCTGCAGGTTAGGAATCATCTCTGGAAGGGAAATTCTTTTTTGAAGGACACACAGGAAAGGCCAAATTATAAATGAAAGTCAGGTGTGGATTAGCAGCCGGCCATCCCCACCCGCCATTGGCCACTGAAACTCACTCCTGGCCACTTTTTCCCTTTTTTTCATAAAAAGGGTCACAAATTTGCATGGTATTTGCAGCTGTTTTACTGTCTTCTTAATGCCCATCGATAGAAAAAAAAATTAACGAAGTGAATTATATAACCGCTAAAACAGAAATGGTGTCAAAATTAAATAATATTAAAATAACAGCCTTTCCTGTGTTTTGTTTTCCAGCACCTTTGAAAATCTGCATTGTACCTGAAGGTATTTCTGAGGTTTAACTTTTCTTTTCCTTCTGTTTTTAGATAATAGGACATACCACTTTCAGGCAGAAGATGAACAGGATTATGTGGCGTAAGTAATTTTGAGGCCTTGGCCTCGTGCCTTGCATTGGAAAAGCGCCTCTCTCCCGCTCAAAGCGCCTTGACATTGTCTTTTATTACCGGCAGCCTCTCCCCGCAGTCCCACATGCTCTTTCCCTCCTCCAGGTTTTCACACATTGCTCTTCTCTTTCGGGGTGCTCTGTAAACTCTGGCGCCTCCTTCCATATTCTGCTCAGGCCTTACCACCCGAGGGCTCGCCTCCTTCCCTCACTCCCCGAGTGGTCCTCTGCTGCTTCTGAGGCCGCTAGAGACCGAGAGCTTCCTGAGGGCCTGGAACGTGCCCCCCTCAGTGTTAATGACACCGCCTGACTAGTTGGGACCCCTCAGTGTTTGAGCCTCCGGAGACCGGACTATGGCCACTGGCATTGAGGAGCACCTGGCCTTCCTCCTGGGCAAACAGCCTGGAGAACTGGGTTTGGTGTCTCACACCCCTGGGATGGAATCCTGCATTCCCCTGACTCGGGTGCCCACTTTAAGTGACAGCTCATTGTGTGGGCGGCCTCATTCCCTCTTCCTTCCAGTCACCTCCTGGGACTGAAGAAAGCAGTGTGTGACGCTTACATGCTCAGTGTTTGGGGCAATGTTAAGATTTCAGTTCCTGTCACATCAGTGCACCCAACAAATGTTAGTTTCCTTCTGATCATTTCTAGGGAGCCAAAGAATTCTGTCCATGCCTTTTTCACCTTACATTTGCCCCTTTCCTGTCACTCCATCTCTTCATTCTGTATGGGAGCTCTACTCTCCCTTTCTCAGGGCAGCACTGATGAGATTAGGAAGAAAAGAGGAAACAGGTAGAAAGAATGTGGACTCAGGAGAAACGGCAAAAAGCTGGAGGATGGGAGTTGAGAGAGAAAGTTAGAAGGAAGAGGAGCCGAAATACCATAATGCCCAAGGAAAGCAAGGTAGACAGACGCTTTACTCAGTGAACACTCCAGTCACCGCTGCGCTGCTGGTACAACGCAGCCATCCATTCTGTTCAACCTAGTTTTTTACGTTGTTCTTAACAAAGCAATTTCTACTTTCTAACTTTGAAACTAAATGACAGAAAAGGACTATTTCATTTCAAAGATATTAAATGCTCCCCCCCCCCGCCCCCATTACTCCACTGTTGGTTGTGAGATATTTCTGCATCCCAGAAAAGCGGAGCCCTGCAAGGAGACTCTCTCAACATGCTGAACGCGAGCGCCACCTAGAGGCGGAGCGCGGCCGCAGCGCGCATGCCCCAGGGCACACGCTGGTCTCCCGCGCTCACTGCTGCCTTTACTTACTCAGGCCTTCTGCGGACAGTGCCAGTCTCCTATGCAGTCATCCTCCAAGATACTCAGAACTAGACACTCGCCTCTGGTCCTCTGTGTTCCCTTTTAAAAGTTGATAGGAGCTGTCTGTGCTGTGGATGAAGCAAGTGATCATTTGGAAATGTTCCTCATGTTCCTCATTTTCTTTAAAAATTGGACTTTTTCTCCCTCATTCATGAGTGTCATAAAAACTTCTTAAAGTTTTGGAAAATTACAAAAAGGCAGAGTCAAGAAATCATTTTCCCACAGAAAATCAGCAGTGTAATGTTTCCTTCTCACTTTTTTCCCCCCAAACAGAAGTAATCTCTACATACATTTAAAATTGGGGTTATAGCACATAAAAGGGTCCTTTCCTATTTATTTCACAAAAACATTGTATCATGAACATTTCCTTGACGTCATACAATAATTAAGTCCAACTTAAATTTCAATACCTATTCAACTCATTCATTTTATGGTGGTTTCAAGCTTTAATAATCAGCCCCCAATTGTTGGGTACTTGGGTTGTTTCTCCATAGACTGGTAACTAAGAGCTTTATTTGGTACGTAATATGGTCAGAATGTTTATGTAATTTAATAACCTGCACTTTTTATTTCATATTGTAAACAGTGTATTCCCGTGTTAATGTATCTTTCATAAACATATATTTTCATGGCTGCTAATGAAACAGCCCTGAATTTTCACTTTCAATTTCCCCACTCAAGGATTTCCCGAGAACAGGATGGCTTTTGCTGACCTCGTGCCTGCCTCCTCTTCTCACCGCTTCTTTGTCATTTGTCATCGTGCATTGAGTTGGCCCCTGGCCACGCCCTTTTCACGCTAGTGTTCCCTTTCCAGTTCGTGCAAGTCCTCTGTCACGCTGGTTTTTCCCTCCTCATCTGTCTTTCTCATCTCTTCCATTTTCTTTCTCCTATTGCTTTTCATTCTTTAGCACTTTCCTTCAGATATAATTCTTTTTGCCCACTTTAATGCTACTTAGAGGATTGGGAGGTATCTCTTAGAAACTGTTGGTGAAAATAGCCTGTCCAGCATAGGGAGAGAATGGCCATGTTCTGACGTCTCTTCTCTTTGACGCCAGATGGATATCGGTACTGACAAACAGCAAAGAAGAGGCCTTAACCATGGCCTTCCGCGGAGAGCAGAGCACAGGGGAGAACAGCTTGGAAGATCTGACAAAAGCCATTATTGAGGACGTCCAGCGGCTCCCTGGGAACGATGTCTGCTGTGATTGTGGCTCGTCGGGTACTATTTGTCCCCAAACCTAAGCTAGCCTGTTAGCCTGCTTTCTCTTCCTGTGGGATATAATATTAGCTCATTCTTGAAAAGCCTCTCTTGAACAGACACCCAACTTGAATGTTCCCTCTTCAGAGCTGCTTTTCCCCAGGCTTGTTTGTTCTCCCTGGAAAGTTCCTACCTGCTCTCCCCAATTGGTCACCTGCCAAAACGCTGCCTTCCTGTAAGCTCCAGTTAAATAAGCACCGTGGACATTGTGGAGAGAGTTCTAGGCATGGATATCATTGCCTTGAATCACGAGTCTGCCACTCGGCCCAGATGGCCTCATGCCAGGCCCCTTAACGGTTGTGAAATTCAGTTTTCCCCCCCTTGACATGGGATATTAATCCTCGTTCTTAAGAGGACAGAACGAAATGGCTGATACGTGATGTTACTGTAGTTCCTTTCTGCTCAGTTAAACTTCCCCAACCCCTATATCATGTTTGTGTCACCTTCCCCCAAACTTCTTTTTCAGATAGCCTCTGTAGTCCCCAGTTATTGACACGTGCTAACATTTATTCATTGCTAATAACACTTTAACAAGAATCATGGAGGTTGTTTTGCTTATATTATCAGAAGCTCTATGAACAAGATAGTAATATTATCCCCATTTTACAGAGGTGAAAACTGAGGGACTAGGGAAGTAAAGGGACTTGCCCAAGGTCACACAGCTATGATGGGTCAGAAGATGGATGCAAATCTGTGGGTCTTAAGCATGTGACATTGTTTTACTTACGAAAATGAACTTCTATACAACATGCCATATGCATCTCAGAGGCGTTCTCCACATTTTGGACTATTTTCCTGTACATGTGTGATAATTCACATAGTGAGAACATGGCAGGAAAGTAGGAAATACTCAGGTATTGACGAGTCAAAAAGTAGTTTACCACAGAGAGAGAGAACCCTGAAGGTCATAGTAATAGAAATACCTGTTCCCATTCTTCTGGAGTCCTAAATGGCTATAGAAAAACCTTAGGTCTCTGAAGTACTTGGTACTCGATATTTATTGTTATTATCAAGAAGCGCTGGTGGAGAAGCCATACCAAGGTGATGGGTTAATGCGCGTTGTGGCTGAGGTGAATGGTAGCTCTGGAACCCAGCCCCTCTGAGCTCTCCTTCTCAGGCCTGCAGTCCATCTTTGTCCGTGCTGATACTGGCCTTGAGGGAATATCTAACACAGGGCCTAAGGGTGCTTCACAGTACCTCATAGGAAAAGTCTTTCTCACATTTGCACGAGAACGAAGAGCTTAATTTTGCTTTGAGTTCAGTATTGAAAGGAAATTTTTCATTTGGCTTACCACAATTTTTGCTCTCTAACAAGCTGTTAATTTTTATAATTGCCTCTTAGCTAAACCACAAGCCCTGTTTCTTCCATTTACATCTTTACCTCATAATTCTTAAGGTTTTACTACATTGTTTTAGCTTCCTCTGTAGTTGGCATACTAAAATTAGATGTCTTGTTTGTTTCATTGTCTTCAAAATCCTTTCCACAGAACCCACCTGGCTTTCAACCAACTTGGGTATTTTGACCTGTATAGAATGTTCCGGCATCCATAGGGAAATGGGGGTTCATGTTTCTCGCATTCAGTCTTTGGAACTAGACAAATTAGGAACTTCTGAACTCTTGGTGAGTAATGACCTAACTGGGAGAAAGTTTTGTTTACTGTCAGGAATATATTTAATATATTGCTTTGGGTTATTTTTTGTTTCTGCTGAGTACAAAGAATTCTAATTCCTGAATTTAGTGAATTTGCATAGATATTTAAAATACAACTTTTGTGGCATGTAATGTTGCCTTTCTGCTTCCTATTTAAAGAACTGCTGAATCATACATTTTTATAATTTAGTTCAACTAAACTGGTTCTTTTCTTTGGGATGGGACGCCTCAAAGCTGCTTTTTCTTTTCTTTAGGAATTACCCTCTTATAAGATTTGATGTAGAGTAGTTAGGTGTTAGAGGCACCTGTTCATCTTAGTGGTTTCATTATTTAAAATGATGACTGGAAAGGGTTTTTCTCAATTTTATTTTTACTATTTGTTAAGTCTGTAAAAGTGCACATGAATTGAGAGTAGCCTTTAGCTATTGTCATAAAACCAATCACACCTTACCCCACAACTTTTTAGGTAATGAGGAAAAAAATGTGTAAAGTTGTGGTGCTTAGATTTATAATAGGGGAAAAGGGTTATAAACACATAAATGTGTATTTTCTTTAACCCCTGTCCTTGCCATCACATTCACCCAAATTTGGAGCCCTTGTCAAGTCCAGGTTACATTGGTCCCCAGGGCACCAAAGAAAGGAAGAGAAAGCCCACTGACATCTCCCGTGATGCCTTGTGTTCTAAGTCCTGTCCTGGTAACATGGACCCTGCCTGCATGGTGCGACAGACCTTTATGCTAAGGGACTACAGGTGGCCTTTTTTTTTTTTTTAAGTAAAATCAGATCCCTCAGAAAGAAGGCTCTTGAACAGAACCTTTCAAAAAGTTTGAAAGTCTAGTTTATCATCAGCCTTGTCTAGAGGAAAGTCCCCCACAGCAGGGCCATTGGTCATAGTCGCTGTGTCGTCTGAATACCCATTAGTGATGATGTCTCTCGAGTTAGGGAGTTGGGAATTACTGTGCTGGGACGTGGCTCCCCACTTCGTGCACTGAGTGTTGTAGAGAAAAGTTTCACACCCAACACCTGAAACACACTTCTATAGTGTAGAAGTGCTAGCCCTCTTTCTCCTTGACTTGTGTGACTGAAACCCCATTTGACAGCTTGGCCTTCAGTAAAGCCAAGACGTTTCCCACAGAATCTTGGTTGCATGGCTGTTTCTTAAACTTTCCTCCATCCCCAAATTACCTGATTAACCAGAGGCCCTATATGACAGATTTTCGTGGGAGGAATTTTAAACCCAAGAGCAAAACGCTTCCTGGGCCTCTTCGTCAACTGCGTGGAGCAGCCTAATGTGTCCCCAAATATAAAAGAATCCACACTCTTCTGTCCATGAGAGTAAATCCACGTAAAAGTGAGATCTGATGGTGGTTGAAAAGCTACTGCTGCTCGCTCAGCGAGATCCACACACAGAACCTGCCCAGCCTCAAAGGGAGGGTGTCTCCATGCGGGACCTGGGCCCACTGTCCTAGTGTCTGACACACGTTCCTGTCCACGCTGTTGCTTGTCTTGTCCAAGACCTCGCCACCTACCAGCTCCTACAAGAGGGAATGTGGGTTACTCTGTTATTTTCAGCATTCTCAAGTTCAGTGCTTGGCACTTAGTAGGTGCTCAACAAATATTTGTTGATGTGATAGATGAATTGTTTGTATTCTGAACCAATTGAGGGAAAATTCATAATCAGAATTCTCAAAAGCAAATAATAGGAAACTTTTTAAACTAGTAGTAAAGAGTTTGCTGTGTTGTTTTGTTTGTTACAGCTGGCCAAGAATGTAGGAAACAATAGTTTTAATGATATTATGGAAGCAAATTTACCCAGTCCTTCACCAAAACCCACCCCTTCCAGTGATATGTAAGTACTTCCAGTATATTGAATTCTTTACCATTCTCTCATTGTTTTTCTACCCTCCCAACAAACTTTGTGCTTACAGTATTTTTTTCCCCCAGAGGAAACCCCCATTATGAGAAAAAAGCAAAGGAAAATATTTTGTAATGTATTTCTGGGCTGCACAGATTATTTTCACATCACTCTGCTCTAGGTGTTGCACCTGCTCTGGGAAGATAAATCTTCACGAGGACAGTTATCTTTAAATCCCGGCACACTGTGACAGATAAAGATGGGATGTTCCTGTCAACTTGGCAAAGACCCAAATGCTAGCAGCCCACTCAGCAGGACCCAGGGGACCAGCCCTTCTCTCTCGTGTGTTGCTGGTGGGCGTGCAAATGATACTCTATACACGAGGAGCTGTTTCTTAACAATCATAAGTTTATTTACCCTTTGACTCAGCAGTCCTTCTGAGAGTTTATTCTTAGTCTGTATTAGCTAAAACTGAGAACAAAGCAAGTGTCCACCCGAAGGAGCTAATTAAATATCTCACAGCGTAGCCATGCATTAGAACTATGTAGACAAAAAAGAGAATAATGTCCTGGTTTGGGGAGACCGCCACAGTTACTGTTAAGTTAAAAAAGCAAGGTACAGAGCGCTGCACAGTACCTTGGTTCGTGGCAAAGCTCTGGGCCAGAGAATAGGAACGTAGCCCTGCTACCCAGTCCCTGTTCAGACTCAGGCGATGAACTGTGGGTGAATATACAATGAAACTCTCACTTTTGAACTCTCGATACTCACTTTCTGGACTCAGTCAGCAAAGAGATTAGACAGTGAAGATACATGAACATGCATATTTCTCTGAACTCATGTTTGCATGTAGAAACACTGAAAATCCACAGGAAATTAATAAAAGTGCTTACTCTAAGTGGGTGTGAAGCATCTTAATAAACACCTGTTATTTCTGGTTTGAGTCATGTGAATCTTGACACCTATTCCAAAATGTTTACATTGAATTTAATCAATAGGAGGAAAGAGATTTAATTCCAACTCAAAACTCATGCTATGCCAGCCCCTCTGGTGGTTATTTAGGCACCAAATTGCAAAAGCACTAGAACTTTTGTGGGATACAGTCAATGCACTTTTTTTTTACTTCAAAATCAGGAATTAGGATCTTCCAGAGGGCCACCTGGCAGGTTTTTTTCTTGAATTCAGCAAATTCATACATACTGCAATTCCTACATACTGCATTCGACTCGCTGCCTCATGCCGAGGAAACAGGAAGACACAAAGTTGATCTAGACCCTGTCCTCAGGACCCCTGGAGTCCAGAGGGAGATAGATGCTAAGCCATCAAGCATTAGCCTTGGAAGGTGTCCCGAGGAAGGTTGGCCTGTTGGCGGTGGACAGAAGACCCTCACCGGATCCACTGTCTTGTTAAACAACAGTCCAAGTCTCCTAGCACAGAAGCTGCCTGGGGGTCTCCTTCACCCTAGTGATCACTCCTCCCTGCCAGACCTGGGGCTTCCAGAAGTTGGTTTGCTCATAGAGCAGTCGGGAACACACAGGGGCCGCGCCTGCACCGGCACACACGTGGGGGTCTCCCCACACCGGCATCTGTATGCGGATGTGTGACCCAGACCTCAGCGACTTGACTGTAGGATAAATTTCATAGTTGCACAGATTTTATTTCCTGTTTCTCATGTGGGGGGTGGGACAGTGTCAGTACTGCTGGCCTGTCAGCTCTGTGGCCTCTGTCAGACCTGCCCTTGCAAAGTGCTTGTGATTTGGTGGGTGAAGGTCGTAGACACTGAAGCCAGACCACCCAAGCTCAGATCATGGCTCTGCCACTTCCTAAACGGTGTTCTTGGGCAAGTAACTTGCAACCGCCTGTGCCTCAGTTTCTTCATCTGAAGATCATCCCGGCCTCCTAGAATGCTGGGCTGGCAGCTTAGAACACTGTGCGCAGAGCAGCTCTGGGCGTTAGCGAGCGCGTGTCCGCGTCTGCCGCTGTCGTCGTCTTCCCATCGCTATTCTTTGTCAGCGACCCCATGTGAAGGCGGCTGCTGTTGCCTGCCGTCCACGCTTTCACCTCCTTCACTCGGCACCACCTGTGTTCCCGGTGCTCTTTGTGCTGAAGACTCAGCAGCGAACAAGATGAGTTCCTGTCAGGGACGAGTTCTGATAGGGGGGAGGAAACAGAACAAAAAGGCAGCTAATTTCACAGAGTAGTGGGTATTAAGAAAATCAGCTGCTCGAGGGGTCTGGCATTTTAGTTTTAGTCAAGGATTGTCTGTGAGGATTTGACGTTGGCTGAAAGATGTAGAAGATGAAGGACAAATGTGGGAGCACGACCAGATGACCGGAAGCTCCCCAGGAACATCAGCTCCTATGTGTCCGGGAGGCTGGCGCTGGCCTGAGGAAGGGCTTTAGTGGCGGTTCTTCAGAGCCCGTTTCTTTACCTATTCAAGTGAGTTAGATGACAGAAAGTTCTCCCCTATCTCTAAGTTAAAAGTGGTGGTAAATAGCCAGTCTCATGCACTTGCTCAAGGCGGAGAAGAAATCCGCTCTGATCTCTGTGTCCATTAGCCCTGTCACCAGAGAGCCCGTGCAGGCCAGTCAACACCCATTTCTTCATTCTGTCCCAGTCGGAATGACTTGATCTAAAACTGGATTTCTTTGAATGTTGAAGAGAAGTGTGTCTTAATTGAAAGAACTCTTCTCAAAGAGAACTGCTTGTTAGAAAAATGTAAATCTTAGCTCTTGGAAATAAAAATTCTTTGTTCGTTTTGTGTTGCTCTATTTTAGGACCGTACGGAAAGAATATATCACTGCAAAGTATGTAGACCATAGGTTTTCAAGAAAGACCTGTTCATCATCATCAGCTAAGCTAAATGAATTGCTTGAGGCGATCAAATCCAGGGATTTACTTGCACTAATTCAAGTCTATGCAGAGGGGGTAGAGCTAATGGAACCCCTGCTGGACCCCGGACAGGTGAGGCTTCTAAAATCTTAGGAAAAAAGGAAAGCAGAAAAACAGTTTAAAAGTTGACTCATTTTATTAAAACACCACACAGTAAGACTTTTTTTTTCCATTTTTTTTATTGTTATTTATGTCTTTTACGTTTTGTATTCCCCTTGGGCAGCCCACCACCAATTCACCCGTGATCCATCTCCATGGTCCCCTGTATTCTCCTCTCTTCCATTTTGTGCCCTTATCCTCCCCTCCCCCCCCAGCCCCCCCACCCCCCACCGCTGAGTGTCTCTCTCCCACCCGGCCTCCCTATAGTCCTGTT